>CAWUFW010020890.1:0-137322 GCA_963921515.1 Calotriton arnoldi
CAACTCCCATCATGCTATTGCCTCCACCCCCCTTCCCAGCATGCCCATCCTTCCTTCCTTTTGACTCTGCTTCCCTGTGGGGTGGGCTGCCTGTGCTGAATGGATGGCTGGGAGTGTTGTCCTGGCAGTTGTTTGGCTAAAAGTCCCAGGAGTGTCCCTGTGCTTCACACAGCATAACCCAGGGTGGTGGTTCTTTGTGGGATCTTCAGTTAGGATGTGAGGCATTGCATTCTCCCAGGTGGGTTATGTGGAGTTTGTGTTGAGGGGGTGTGTGAGGGGAGGTGCTTGTGACTATGGTCAGTGCTGTGAGTCCTCCTTCCCACCCAGCCAGATATCCCACCATGGAACGTGCTTTCATTGCAGGGAGTGCAAGTTGTCTTTCAGGATGTCAGTCAGTGGTGTCCTGCTGTTGGTTGTTGCACAGTTGCCAGCAGGGCCTTGTGCTCCCCACAGCAGTAGCCAGTGTCAGCCGTCTTGTGAGTCCTTTTCCACTCCCTGTGATGTGAGCATGGTTGAGAGTGGTGTTGATGGGCCAATTGTGAGGGTGAGCAATATCTGTGCCTGCAACTCCCATCATGCTATTGCCTCCACCCCCCTTCCCAGCATGCCCATCCTTCCTTCCATTTGACTCTAATTCCCTGTGGGGTGGGCTGCCTGTGCTGAATGGATGGCTGGGAGTGTTGTCCTGGCAGTTGTTTGGCTAAAAGTCCCAGGAGTGTCCCTGTGCTTCACACAGCATAACCCAGGGTGGTGGTTCTTTGTGGGATCTTCAGTTAGGATATGAGGCATTGCATTCTCCCAGGTGGGTTATGTGGAGTTTGTGTTGAGGGGGTGTGTGAGGGGAGGTGCTTGTGACTATGGTCAGTGCTGTGAGTCCTCCTTCCCACCCAGCCAGATATCCCACCATGGAACGTGCTTCCATTGCAGGGAGTGCAAGTTGTCTTTCAGGATGTCAGTCAGTGGAGTCCTGCTGTTGGTTGTTGCACAGTTGCCAGCAGGGCCTTATGCTCCCCACAGCAGTAGCCAGTGTCAGCCATCTTGTCTGTTGTTTTCCACTCCCTGTGATGTGGGTATGGTTCATGGTGGTGTTGATGTGCGCATTGTGAGGGTGAGCAATATCTGTGACTACCACTCCCATCATGCTATTGCCTCCACCCCCCTTCCCAGCATGCCCATACTTCCTTCCTTTTGAGTGTACTCCACTGTGTGTGGGTGTGACAGCAATGGCAAGATGGCTGACAGTGGTGTCCTGCTGTTGGTTGTTGGCCAGTTCCCAGCATGGCCTTTTGCTCCCCACAACAGAGCACCAGTGTCAGACATCTTTGAAGTGGCTTTTGACTCCCTGTGAGGTGTGCATGCTTGGGTGTGTACTTGCTGGGCCATGTGGGTGGGGGGATGTTGGGCTGTGACTACCACTCCCATCATGCTTTTGCCTCCAGCCCCTTCCCAGCATGCCCATGCTTCCTTCCTTTGACTCAGCTTCCCTGTGGGGTTGTGTGCCTGTGCTGACAAGATGGCTGACAGTGTTATCCTGGGGTTTGTTTTGCTACAAGTCCCATGTGTGTCCCTGTGCTTCACACAGCATAACCCAGGGTGGTGGTTCTTTGTGGGATCTTCAGTTAGGATGTGAGGCATTGCATTCTCCCAGGTGGGTTATGTGGAGTTTGTGTTGAGGGGTGTGTGAGGGGAGGTGCTTGTGACTATGGTCAGTGCTGTGAGTCCTCCTTCCCACCCAGCCAGATATCCCACCATGGAACGTGCTTCTATTGCAGGGAGTGCAAGTTGTCTTTCAGGATGTCAGTCAGTGGTGTCCTGCTGTTGGTTGTTGCACAGTTGCCAGCAGGGCCTTGTGCTCCCCACAGCAGTAGCCAGTGTCAGCCATCTTGTGAGTCCTTTTACACTCCCTGTGATGTGCGTATGGTTCATGGTGGTGTTGATGGGACAGTTGTGGGGGTGACCAATATCTGTGCCTACAACTCCCATGATGCTATTGGCTACACTGACTTGCCCAGCATACACATATTTCCTTTCTTTCAGTGGGCTTCACTGTGTGGTGGTGTTGTAGCGGTGGCTACTTGTCTGGATGTGTTTGTCAGTTATATTTGTGCCACTACCTAGCTGTAGTTGTAGTTGTGTTTGTACATGTGATGACACAGTTAAATGTCACTTTGAGATGGCATGTGTTGTGTTTCTCTGAGTGACATACACATTTTGGGATGATTCTGTTCTGGTTGCTGTGTATTTGCTAAGAGTGCATGGTTTGACTCTCCCCTTGACAGTGATGTGTGTGTGTAGTCGCAGAATATTGTGCACATTTGTTGTGTACTCACCAGGCTCTGGGATGTTTTCTAGTCCATAGACGCTCACTGGTGGTAGGATGGCCCGCACCTTCTCCTCCCAGGGCCTGAGGTATACTGGCTTGGCAGGAGGGCCACTGCCGGTGTGTTGGCTCAAGAGGTAGTCCTTCTTCAACAGCTCCTTGACCCTCCTGCGCACGTCATACCACCTGTTCTGGATGTCTGTCTTTGTGCGCAAACATGGTGATTGTGCGTTCACCCTGTCGACGATCCTCTCCCACATCTTTGTTTTCTGTGACATGGGTGTCTGTTGGACCAGTGTACCAAAGAGCTGTGGCTCTACCCTGAGGATCTCATCTACCAGGACTTCCAATTCACTATCTAGGAACTTATGATTCTTCTTTGGGGGCATGGTGATGGGTGGTGATGGTGAGTGATGTGTGTGTTGGTGTGCAGGTGTAGGTGTGTGAGTGTGTGTTTTGCTAGGTGTATGTGAGGTTTCTATTTGTTGTGGTGCTGATGGTGTGTGGCTTGTGTGATGGATGAGCTGTGGGTGTGTGGTTGCTGTCTGTTGAGTGCTGGCAGGTAATTTGAATTTGCAAAGGATCATGGTAGGGATTTGTGTCCTTTATATAGGTGGAGTTGTGGGTGTGTCTTTGTTCCCTGCCCCTCCCCCCCCAGTATTTATTGGCTTTGTAATTGCTTGTTTGGCCTTTTTTTTGTGTATTTTCCCTTTGTACTTTTCGTGCATGTAGGAGACGTTCTTGTGACCGAGTCGGACCCTGCAGTTGTCTCGTACGGGCTTATCCGTTTCGTTCACGCTGTGTTTGTGCTGTTTTCTATGCTGCGTACGCGTCGGTCGCGGTGTTTTGGGTTGCTTCGCCTCGCAGTTTTGTATGCGTGTCGGTCGTACGGCTTGTCCTCCGTGCGACTCGGTCGTGTTTTCCATGCCTTGCATCGTACTTGGCGGGTGGGAGTCAGCGGGTACGTCTCGTTCGGTATTGTTCCCGGGGCGAGTCGGTCGGTTCGCATCGCGTGTTTTTCCGGCCGGATTGCTGTTTTCCGCGCGGCTCGGTCGTTCGGCTTGTGTTCCGTACGAGTCGGTCAGGATTTGCTCGCTTTTCATCGTACTTGGCGGGTCGGGCTGCACCGGTACGTGTCGGTCGGAATTAATTCCGGCTCCGAGTCGGTCGGTAAGTTTTCCGGCCGGAATCAGAATCGGCCCCCTAGTGTTAAATGAGTCAGGGGATTTGGTAGGGACGAAGGATAGCCCTTTGGAGAGGATCTGTTTTTCAGCACTTGGCTGTCACTTAATTCTACCAATGGTAGACTTGGCGCCCAGTTGGTGTCTCGCCCTGACTCTCCTGTATCTGTGTCTATTTCAATCGATTCATGTACAGTATCAACTAGAGTGATGTTATTCTCAGCACCGGTGGTGTCATTAATGTGCTGATCATGACTATCTGTGTGCCTGCTGCCAGCTCCTAAAATTTTACCAACGGTAGACCTGGCGCCGAGTTTGTATCTCGCCATGACTCTCCTGTGGGTAGAATCGGACACAGGAGTTGCCTCTCTGATTGCTGCCCTGGTTTATGCGTCCCCAATTCCACCCCCTTGGTCTTAGATGGTGGTAATTCACATCAATAGGGCAGCCTGGTTCTCTCCGGTGCCGGAGAGAACCAGGCTGCCCTATTGATGTGAATTACCACCATCTTGATTGCCTTGTGAGTCCAACCTATGGTGGACCATCCTTGATGACCTTTCTTTCATTCATACTGGCTGTCCCTAGTATCGCCTTGTCCTGAGGAAGACCCGATGTGCCTATTAACCAATCACGCACCACATTGGGTCGAAACGTCGACATGCTCGTGATAATCCTCACCCTACTCTCTCCGCCCCACGTGAACTGGAATTTAAAAACCCAAGCGCTGCGGAGCTTTATGTACCAAGGGATGGATGACCTTTGAATGACAAGTTTCAGCAATTCGTATAGCACTGTATATATTTTGTTCACATTTAGCACTTTTTTCGCACCTTTTTCACTATATCACCTGCGCCGTTGGAACAATTTGTATGTTCATGAATTTTGACAGCCCTCTTATGTCATCTCGACACCAGAAAATGTAAAAGAACATATGGATTTATCCTTAAATACAGACTTTGATTGATTTAATTTTAGTGTGTTTTTGTTTTGATTCTTGGTGCTTGCCTTTATTCCCTTTTTCATTGATTATTACTGAAAAGTCGGGAGTATTGTCGTTCATTGTTGTTTGTTTCTATTGGTTATTATTCAGTAAACCATAATCAATTCTGTACCCGACAGAACCAACTT
Source organism: Calotriton arnoldi (assembly GCA_963921515.1). Lineage (NCBI taxonomy): Eukaryota > Metazoa > Chordata > Amphibia > Caudata > Salamandridae > Calotriton > Calotriton arnoldi. The sequence continues at coordinate 4,630 of CAWUFW010020890.1, forward strand.
TTCCCACATTTTTGCACCATGCCTAGGCACGCTCCGGTTCTAGTAGGGATTTTCAATATCCCATTCTGCTGCAGCATCTAGCCATATGCACTCGAAGCACCCCTTTAAATAACCATGCTGTATTTTAGAAGGTGAACGAGTAGTAAAGATGCCTTTAAAATTTGATTTTATCTTTTCACATTTGCTGTGTGGTCATAGCCAGAGGTCAAATGCCAGGTTATGTCTTATGACAAACTGCCACTCATTATTTTAGCATGAGATTTGTGTTTATTTTTCTTTCTCTGACTGCAAAGTGAGAGGTTTTTGTAAAGTGAACTAGGTGAAAATCTTGCTAGTGTAAAAGGAGTGAGACAGGAAAGAATGTTGGATTTCAATCTTTTTTCTAACACACAACTGAATTTAAATACCTATAAATGAACTATGCAAATATTTTGATTTTTTTTTTTATATTTCTTTTTATTAACCAAAAAAGGAATTGACATTACAAGGTAAATCAAATATGAAGTTTGCTTCAAGCAGTACATTTACTATCATGCAGTCGTGCAGGTTACAATTACTAGCTAGCAACCAATTACGGCGATGGTGGATCATCATGCGTCGGGGTGGTTGGGGGGGTACAGATATTACCTCGAAATACATTCCAACCATTCCATATTTGAGACCACTTCCTGGGGCATCCCCTTGCCACATACACTGTCTTTTCTCGGAACATACACCAATCCATGTCCCTCTTCCAGGCTGCAACGCTCGGTGCCTCTGAAGCCCCCCAGAGCTGGGCAATATTACTCTTCGCAACCATCAATCCCAGCGTAACCCATGTAATGCGTTTATGGTTAAGGTCAGTGGGCTCCCACACATTTAGTAGGCATCGCTTGGCTTCTGGGTGAATAGTAAGCTTGAGTACCTCACTAAGAATGTCGTGTATTTTCCGCCAGTACTGCTGTACATGTATACACTCCCAAAGTATATGCAGGCATGTCCCCTCACCCCCACAGCACCTCCTGCAGTCCCCGGCTTCCGCCTTCCCCATTTTCACCAGGCATGGCCCTGTTATGTAGATGCGGTGTAAGATTTTAAGCTGTACCAGACGTAAGCTAGAGGGTATAGCCACCTCCCGCGGGGAGGCCACTGCCACCGTCCAATCCTCATCGTCCAGGATTATGCCATCTCTTTCCCATTTCTCTCTCAGGCGTTGGAGGGGGTCACTGGAGTTATTTACCAGCTTTTTATAGGTCAGGGAGATGGCTTTTGTCGGTAGGTAGCCGTCCAAAATCCTATCCTCGAGAGGGGAGGATTCGGGGGGGGTGATCCCTTTCTGGAGGTGTGTCTGTAGTGCATGTCGGACCTGCATGTATCTAAAGTGTTCTGTGGCGGCCATGTCATGTTCTTGCTGTAGGGATGCGAACGACTTGACTTCCCCTTTTACCCAGAGGTCACTAATTTTAGAGATACCTATGAGGTCCCACCTGTCGAAGCCCTTAGATTTCCACAAATCCCCAAGTAGGCCTGAGTCCCACAGGGGGGTTGCCAATGTCACTTTATGCTCCCAACCCAGGCTTCTATTAGCGGCATGCCAGACCTGGACCGAGTGTTTGATCGGCCCCGTCAGATGGCGTTTCCCATTCTTCAAATATAGAGCCCTATTATAGTTCCCTCCCGGTAACAGCCACCTATCCATTGCGAAGCCCGGATCGTCAGCACGTCGATATGTTCCATGGTTGATGGCGGCTAGATGAGCCACCCAGTAGTACTTTTTAAGGTCAGGAAGGCCAATTCCCCCATCGTACCAACTGAGATTAAGTTTGGCAAGCGCTATGCGCGGTTTCCCGCTCCACAACAGGTTTCTCTGCAGGCTTTCGATTTCTCTAAAGTAGCTTGCAGGGACTAAGTCAGAGGAATTTTGCTATACGTATAGGAAGCGAGGCAAGGACATCATTTTAAATAGGGACGCCCTGCCCAGCATCAAGAGTGGAAGCACTTTCCAGCGCGCCGTATCTCGTTTCAATCGCTGTAGTGGGGGGAGGAGATTTTGTGTAAATCTACTCGCTGGATCAGCTGTGATATAAATACCTAGATACTTAAAGCCGATTGTGGTGACCTGCACCGGGCATCCCCTAGGGAGAACAGGCTGGGGACCTTTAAGGACGTATAGTACTGATTTATTCCAGTTAATAGAGTACCCTGAGTATCTGCCAAAGATCGCAAATATATCCAGGACAGACACAAGCGACGCCTTTGGAGAGGCCAAATATAAGAGTATATCGTCCGCATATAAGGAGATGCGGTCTTCCCATGTGTCTGCCCACTTCAGGCCACGTATCACTGGGTTCTTGCGTATCCAGGAAGCCAAGGGCTCCAAAGCCAACGCGAATAGGAGGGGGGAGAGTGGGCAGCCCTGACGAGTCCCTCTACTCAGCGTGAATACTTCCGACTGTTTGTTGTTTACAACCACTTGGGCCAAAGGTTGCGAATAGAGGAGTTGTACCCACTGGATAAATCGGGGACCGAATCCCATTTTTTCGAGGACTGCAAAAAGATATGGCCATTCAATCGTGTCAAATGCCATTGCGGCATCCAGGGACACGATTATCGCCGCCTCTTGAATAGTAGCTACTCTCCCCATTACTCCGTGTACCCTGCGCAGGTTTAGTGCAGTGTTACGCTGTGGCATGAAGCCCGATTGATCTGGATGAACCAACCCGCCAATCACCTTAACCAACCTAGTAGCGAGGAGTTTAGCCAAGGTCTTAGGCTCAGCATTTAGCAAGGAGATTGACCTGTACGAGGCACAGTCCGTCCATGGCTTGCCCTCCTTATGTATAGTGACCAGCGTTGCAATCCTCTGATCTCGTGGCAGTGCCCCCTTTTCCTTACTTTCCTCAAACATCGCGTGGGTGTACGGGGCAAGTTTATCAGGTCTGAGTTTGTAGAGCTCAATCGGCAGGCCATTGGGGCCTGAGGCCTTCCTGGATCTAAGGCTTCTTATTGCTTGGGCTACCTTGTCAGTAGAGAGATCGTCCTCTAGGTACTTTAAGTCATCGGGCGAAAGTGTAGGCAGGGCGATGTCTTTTAGTAGATCCCGGGAGTTGTTTATCGTATATGTTGACTGTGAACGATATATTTCCTGATAGTGAGACGCAAATGCGTTTGCTATCTCCTGGGGGTCAGTGACCGATTGTCCCGCCCTATCAGTCAGCTCAGGTACCAATCTGCTCGCGAGTTCTTTCTTATCCAACCACGCTATCAGTTTCCCCGCCTTGTCCCCATGGTCATATATTCTGCCCTGTGCCTCTCTCCCCACTGCCTTGGCTCTTTCTGTCACTACGGCCTTGTAGCTATCCCTTTTCAACTGCAGGATATGGAGTTTGTTAGGTGTGGACCCCTCCTCAATCTCCACCTCCAGATGGAGAATATCTTCCTCTAAGGCCACCTCCTCTTTCACTTTCTCTTTCCGCACCCCCGCTATTTGAGAGAGAGCGTGCCCCCTTACTACTGTTTTAAACGCTTCCCACAGTGTCTGGTGTGAGCGCACTGAGCCTTCGTTATCCTGAAAATAGGTCTCCATTGCTGCATGTAGTGCTTTACGAACCTCCGGGTTACGAAGGTGCCAGGGGTTAATGGGGGCAACCCTTCCCACCTTATGTTGTCCAATGACGAATTGGGCCCACATCGGGGAATGATCCGAGATTCCCATATGCCTAACTTCCTGAATGTGTGCGATTTGGGCCGGCGGGATCAACAAGTAGTCAATCCACGACTGACTATGGTGAGCGCCTGAGTGATAGGTGTGTTGGATGGTATCAGGGTGATAAGCTCGCCAGGCATCTACCAACCCCAGAGTCTCCAAGAAGTCTGGAAGCCAGCAGTTTGAGGGGCGGAGGTCTCGGGGAGGGTGCCTATCTAGTGTGCCAGAGACCACCGAGTTTAGGTCTCCACCTACTATTAAGAGACCGTCTGGGACCAACAGCAGGATAGAAGCTAGATCTTTGAAAGCAAGCCCCTGAAGGCCGGGCGGCACATACACCGACATAAGTGTCAACGTAGTTCCTTCCCATTGTCCTGTGATGCCAATGTACCTTCCCCACGTATCAACCCAAGTGGATTTCACTGTCATTGGAAAGGAGTTTCTGAACAATATCCCCGTTCCTCTCGAGCCCGTGGTAAAGCCAGAGTGTGCCACTAGCTTGTATCCCCAGCTATTAAGGGCCCTACAAGTATTCCCCACCAAGTGTGTTTCCTGGAGCAGTACCACGTCTGGGGCGTGACGCCTGATATGTTGCAGCACCACACATCTTTTAACTTTGTCCCCCAGACCATTAATGTTCCAGCTCATCAATTTAAGGCTCTTATCCCATTGCGTACTCATTGGGACCTATGGGTTACCAACCCCTCCCAGTGACGGATCACCCCGTGACAGATCGATGATACCTTGTCGATTCAATACAAACAAAGAACAATACCACAACCCCTCCCAACTGCCCCCCTCCCTGCTCCCCTGCACTCTGGGCTCAGAACTTCCCATAACTAACTTAATGCAGAGTGCCTGTCACCCTGAAAGTAAACTAAAAGAAGAAAGCTGGGGGGGGAATATGTCGTCCCGCCCGTCCCTCCCCTTCCCAACAGCGTAGGCAAATATTTACCCCTGGTAGGGCCGGCCTAGACTATTAAGGAACATTTAACATGAGCCCCCAGGTCCGTATGTATCCCAGCTGCACTTCAGCTACCCCTTGCTCCAAGCAGGCAACAGTCAGTGGGGAGCGGGTGGTTGCCAGGGCCTTAAGTTAGGTCAGGTATTGTGGGGCACAACGGTACCTCCTAGCGTCCCTGGGAGTTGTGCTCCTTAGCGTCTCTCCAGCCATCCAGCCATTCAGCAGTGGCCTCTGGAAAATCAAAGAATCTGGTTTTGCCTTCGGCCTCCACTCGGAGTCGGGCCAGGAACAGCATCGCATATTTCAGGCCTTTGTCTCTCAGTCTCTTCTTGACTGTTAGGAACGATCTTCGCTGTCTTTGGACCGCCTGTGTGAAGTCCGGAAAGAAGGTAACTTCTGAGTTCTCAAAGCGAAGCGGGTGCGCCACTCTGGCCGTTTGCAGGATAACATCCCTATCCCGGTAGTTCAGGAGCCTAGCCAGTATTGGACACGGGGGAGCCCCTGGCTTCGGTCAGCCCCCTGGTACCCGGTGGGCTCGTTCAACCACAAAGATGTTTGACAGCCCTTTCGGCTGTAGGTGAGTAGTGATTAAGTTCTCGATGAAGAGGTCGGCTGCCTGCCCTTCCGCGTTTTCCGGTACTCCTAAGATGCGTACGTTGTTCTGCCTAGTACGCCCTTCGTAGTCATCAAGTTTCCCTTCTGCGAACTTGCGGAATGCGTGCAGCTCCTGGACCTCTTTTTGCAGCTGGTTAGTATCATCCACTAGACTCGTCGTGGTAATTTCAAGTTGTTTAATCTTTTCCCTATTGGTAGCGAGGTCCGCCCTAATTAGCATGACTTCAGAGGAGATGGTGTCCATTCTTTGCTCCAATGACGTGCGGATTCCGCCAATTGCCTCAATGACATCTTTCAAGGTAGGCTCTGGGATATCACCTTCCGCTCCTCCCATCGGTTTATCTCTGAGTTGTTGCTGCTCGGGAAGGGCCGCTTTCGGGCAGGTATATCGGTCCAATTTATTGTGCTGGGTAGCCTTGGGGTCTCTGGTGGTTGACATAGTGGCGGAGATTGGTTTCCCCGCAGGCCCGCAACCTCTAGGACGGCACTGCGGTGCTCAGGTACAGTACGGTCTCCACCCGTGGCCGAGGAGGGTTAGTTTGAGAAGTACCAGGCCTGGGAGCCACCCCGTGAGTCACCCAAGGCGTGCCGTAGTTGTCGTCTAGCAAGACCCTTGATGCCGCTCGCTATTCACTGGTCACGGTGCCCCGCCATGTAGCTGGTGTCACAGCAATATCCGGCCTCCACCCGGTGGACTGATGTCACCAAGGTCTGGAGCGGTGCCTAGCATGAAGTCCCTGTGAACGCAGGTCGCCCCCAGCGTGTCCTCCACAGATCAGGTCTGCAATACCCGCCGCTCTCGTGGATTGCTCTGCAGCCACAGTGTTAGGTGAGGACTGACCGGATGGCGGCACTCTTTTGGTCGGTGTGAAGGGGGGGGAGGGCCAATACTTGTGCCAGGTTGCGCTGCCGAGTTTGGGCGGGCAGTCAGAAAGTATTTAAGTGTCAGCCGGCAATTAGAGTTTCTTTCCTCCCAGTGGGTGCTTGATAGCAGAGCCTTCGTGGCCGTCCCCCCACATTCAGGGTTCTTGTGTCCCGAAGAAAGCGCGCTCCTCTGATGCCTCACACTCAATGCTGGCCCTTAGCGCAGCACTTCGCTCAGGGTGTTCCCCCACTCCCCGGTGGCCGCCAGCACTTCGCTGCCGTTCTGGCTCCGTCTTTTCCACCTCCCGGTATGGCCGCTGCTGATGGAGCCCCTCCTTTCAGACCGTATCACTTTGGGCATCTATGGCGCTTCTGTTGCTATTTCGACCATCGGCACAGCACCGCTTGGTGGTATCGTGCACGCTCGTGTAATCACTGGCACCGTGTCGCGGCGTCTGTGGAGGCGCCGGTCGGCCGCCGGAACTGTGGCTGGCTCTCGCCCGCGAGACTCGTCACCACCCTGGGCGCCTCCGTCACTCAAGGCCCCGGCTTCTACGGATGTGTAGGCCCCCGCCGGCCGTGGTCCGATCTCCTGTTCCTGCGGTCCTGGTGGCTCGATTTTGGGCTCTATCTCATCAGCAGTGCCTCCGCCGACTAATTCCCACCTCGGGGCATGGATCAGTCGAACGGTTAGACGCGGACAGGAAGGGTTTGAGCGGAGCGACCCTAGCCTACGGCCATCTTGTTTCACCGCTTGGCCACGCCCCCCCAATATTTTGAAATTTATCACCTGTTAGGAGAGCACAAATGCCGCACATATTTTTTTTTTTAATTTTGAAGTGTGATGAAAACAACACTGTTAACATGGTCAAAACAAACAAAGACAATTTACTTTGTGATAATACATATTCGCTGAAACCCCACACATTATCTATTGTTTGTGTCCTATATAGTTTTTTCAGTAAAACCGAATGTCTGTGCAATTTATTAGACATTTTAATGGAAAATGTGCGGTCTGTAAATGACAGTGCTTTACCACACTATGCAGCAGAGCAATAGTGTGCTCCACAACGCACGTCCTGCCACATACTACACCCTTAACACTCTCCTGCCCAATGGGCGGGATTCATTTGCTCCACTTGTTCTTTGTGTGACAGTTGAACTTTTCACAATCCCTATGACTTTAATGATGTAACATTGATGGCAGCACTCACACTCTGAAAATTGTTCCAGCACCACTGTATCTACCTTGTGTAGAGTGTGCAGATATTACAAGTCCTCCCCAAACAACTCCTATTTGCCTCAGGTTTCCTTCAGGTTCCTTCTCACTAAACTTCAATTGCTAATTTTATGTGGGTGTCGGTGTATGGAATTTGAAGAAGCCCGAGTGTGTTTGTTTTTATGGCTTGAGTGAAAGCTGGCAACTGAGCAAAACGAGTGAGACATGATGCTTCAATTTCTTTACTCGTGTCTAGTGCTGTGCATTGGAATGTAAAGTTTGGCATGTTCCATAACATAGGTGGCAAGCATTGGTCACCAATGCTGTGCTAAGCATGACTGATATGAATCTGATTATCTACGATTGTGCAATGTGCATATGCGCGTCATGTACATATCAGGCGTCACGCCCCAGACGTGGTACTGCTCCAGGAAACACACTTGGTGGGGAATACTTGTAGGGCCCTTAATAGCTGGGGATACAAGCTAGTGGCACACTCTGGCTTTACCACGGGCTCGAGAGGAACGGGGATATTGTTGAGAAACTCCTTTCCAATGACAGTGAAATCCACTTGGGTTGATACGTGGGGAAGGTACATTGGCATCACGGGACAATGGGAAGGAACTACGTTGACACTTATGTCGGTGTATGTGCCGCCCGGCCTTCAGGGGCTTGCTTTCAAAGATCTAGGTTCTATCCTGCTGTTGGTCCCAGACGGTCTCTTAATAGTAGGTGGAGACCTAAACTCGGTGGTCTCTGGCACACTAGATAGGCACCCTCCCGAGACCTCCGCCCTCAAACTGCTGGCTTCCAGACTTCTTGGAGACTCTGGGGTTGGTAGATGCCTGGCGAGCTTATCACCCTGATACCATCCAACACACCTATCACTCAGGCGCTCACCATAGTCAGTCGTGGATTGACTACTTGTTGATCCCGCCGGCCCAAATCGCACACATTCAGGAAGTTAGGCATATGGCACGGGGAATCTCGGATCATTCCCCGATGTGGGCCCAATTCGTCATCGGACAACATAAGGTGGGAAGGGTTGCCCCCATTAACCCCTGGCACCTTCGTAACCTGGAGGTTCGTAAAGCACTACATGCAGCAATGGAGACCTATTTTCAGGATAACGAAGGCTCAGTGCGCTCACACCAGACACTGTGGGAAGCGTTTAAAACAGTAGTAAGGGGGCACGCTCTCTCTCAAATAGCGGGGGTGCTTAAAGAGAAAGTGAAAGAGGAGGTGGCCTTAGAGGAAGATATTCTCCATCTGGAGGCGGAGATTGAGGAGGGGTCCACACCTAACAAACTCCATATCCTGCAGTTGAAAAGGGATAGCTACAAGGCCGTAGTGACAGAAAGAGCCAAGGCAGTGGGGAGAGAGGCACAGGGCAGAATATATGACCATGGGGACAAGGCGGGGAAACTGATAGCGTGGTTGGATAAGAAAGAACTCGCGAGCAGATTGGTACCTGAGCTGACTGATAGGGCGGGACAATCGGTCACTGACCCCCAGGAGATAGCAAACGTATTTGCGTCTCACTATCAGGAAATATATCGTTCACAGTCGACATATACGATAAACAACTCCCGGGATCTACTAAAAGACATCGCCCTGCCTACACTTTCGCCCGATGACTTAAAGTACCTAGAGGACGATCTCTCTACTGACAAGGTAGCCCAAGCAATAAGAAGCCTTAGATCCAGGAAGGCCTCAGGCCCCAATGGCCTGCCGATTGAGCTCTACAAACTCAGACCTGATAAACTTGCCCCGTACACCCACGCGATGTTGAGGAAAGTAAGGAAAAGGGGGCACTGCCACGAGATCAGAGGATTGCAACGCTGGTCACTATACATAAGGAGGGCAAGCCACGGACGGACTGTGCCTCGTACAGGTCAATCTCCTTGCTAAATGCTGAGTCTAAGACCTTGGCTAAACTCCTCGCTACTAGGTTGGTTAAGGTGATTGGCGGGTTGGTTCATCCAGATCAATCGGGCTTCATGCCACAGCGTAACACTGCACTAAACATGCGCAGGGTACACGGAGTAATGGGGAGAGTAGCTACTATTCAAGAGGCGGCGATAATCGTGTCCCTGGATGCCTCAATGGCATTTGACACGATTGAATGGCCATATCTTTTTGCAGTCCTCGAAAAATGGGATTCGGTCCCCGATTTATCCAGTGGGTACAACTCCTCTATTCGCAACCTTTGGCCCAAGTGGTTGTAAACAACAAACAGTCGGAAGTATTCACGCTGAGTAGAGGGACTCGTCAGGGCTGCCCACTCTCCCCCTCCTATTCGCGTTGGCTTTGGAGCCCTTGGCTTCCTGGATACGCAAGAACCCAGTGATACGTGGCCTGAAGTGGGCAGACACATGGGAAGACCGCATCTCCTTATATGCGGACGATATACTCTTATATTTGGCCTCTCCAAAGGCGTCGCTTGTGTCTGTCCTGGATATATTTGCGATCTTTGGCAGATACTCAGGGTACTCGATTAACTGGAATAAATCAGTACTATACGTCCTTAAAGGTCCCCAGCCTGTTCTCCCTAGGGATGCCCGTGCAGGTCACCACAATCGGCTTTAAGTATCTAGGTATTTATATCACAGCTGATCCAGCGAGTAGATTTACACAAAATCTCCTCCCCCACTACAGCGATTGAAACGAGATACGGCGCGCTGGAAAGTGCTTCCACTCTCGATGCTGGGCAGGGCGTCCCTATTTAAAATGATGTCCTTGCCTCGCTTCCTATACGTATAGCAAAATTCCTCTGACTTAGTCCCTGCAAGCTACTTTAGAGAAATCGAAAGCCGGCAGAGAAACCTGTTGTGGAGCGGGAAACCGCGCATAGCGCTTGCCAAACTTAATCTCAGTTGATACGATGGGGGAATTGGCCTTCCTGACCTTAAAAAGTACTACTGGGTGGCTCATCTAGCCGCCATCAACCATGGAACATATCGACGTGCTGACGATCCGGGCTTCGCAATGGATAGGTGGCTGTTACCGGGAGGGAACTATAATAGGGCTCTTATATTTGAAGAATGGGAAACGCCATCTGACGGGGCCGATCAAACACTCGGTCCAGGTCTGGCATGCCGCTAATAGAAGCCTGGGTTGGGAGCATAAAGTGACATTGGCAACCCCCCTGTGGGACTCAGGCCTACTTGGGGATTTGTGGAAATCTAAGGGCTTCGACAGGTGGGACCTCAGAGGTATCTCTAAGATTGGTGACCTCTGGGTAAAAGGGGAAGTCAAGTCGTTCGCATCCCTACAGCAAGAACATGACATGGCCGCCACAGAACACTTTAGATACATGCAGGTCCGACATGCACTACAGACACACCTCCAGAAGGGATCATCCCCCGAATCCTCCCCTCTCGAGGATAGGATTTTGGACGGCTACCTGCCGACAAAAGCCATCTCCCTGACCTATAAAAAGCTGGTAAATAACTCCAGTGACCCCCTCCAACGCCTGAGAGAGAAATGGGAAAGAGATGGCATAATCCTGGACGATGAGGATTGGACGGTGGCAGTGGCCTCCCCACACATCTTTTAACTTTGTCCCCCAGACCATTAATGTTCCAGCTCATCATTTTAAGGCTCTTATCCCATTGCGTACTCATTGGGACCTATGGGTTATCAACCCCTCCCAGTGACGGATCACCCCGTGACAGATCGATGATACCTTGTCGATTCAATACAAACAAACAACAATACCACAACCCCTCCCAACTACCACCCTCCCTGCTCCCCTGCACTCTGGGCTCAGAACTTCCCATAACTAACTTAATGCAGAGTGCCTGTCACCCTGAAAGTAAACTAAAAGAAGAAAGCTGGGGGGGGAATATGTCGTCCCGCCCGTCCCTCCCCTTCCCAACAGCGTAGGCAAATATTTACCCCTGGTAGGGCCGGCCTAGACTATTAAGGAACATTTAACATGAGCCCCCAGGTCCGTATCTATCCCAGCTGCACTTCAGATACCCCTTGCTCCAAGCAGGCAACAGTCAGTGTGGAGCGGGTGGTTGCCAGGGCCTTAAGTTAGGTCAGGTATTGTGGGGCACAACAGTACCTCCTAGCGCCCCTGGGAGTTGTGCTCCTTAGCGTCTCTCCAGCCATCCAGCCATTCAGCAGTGGCCTCTGGAAAATCAAAGAATCTGGTTTTGCCTTCGGCCTCCACTCGGAGTCGGGCCAGGAACAGCATCGCATATTTCAGGCCTTTGTCTCTCAGTCTCTTCTTGACTGTTAGGAACGATCTTCGCTGTCTTTGGACCGCCTGTGTGAAGTCCGGAAAGAAGGTAATTTCTGAGTTCTCAAAGCGAAGCGGGGGCGCCACTCTGGCCGTTTGCAGGATAACATCCCTATCCCGGTAGTTCAGGAGCCTAGCCAGTATTGGACATGGGGGAGCCCCTGGCTTCGGTCAGCCCCCTGGTACCCGGTGGGCTCGTTCAACCACAAAGATGTTTGACAGCCCTTTCGGCTGTAGGTGAGTAGTGATTAAGTTCTCGATGAAGAGGTTGGATGCCTGCCCTTCCGCGTTTTCCGGTACTCCTAAGATGCGTTGTTCCGCCTAGTACGCCCTTCGTAGTCATCAAGTTTCCCTTCTGCGAACTTGCGGAATGCGTGCAGCTCCTGGACCTCTTTTTGCAGCTGGTTAGTATCATCCACTAGACTCGTCGTGGTAATTTCAAGTTGTTTAATCTTTTCCCTATTGGTAGCGAGGTCCGCCCTAATTAGCATTACTTCAGAGGAGATGGTGTCCATTCTTTGCTCCAATGACGTGCGGATTCCGCCAATTGCCTCAATGACATCTTTCAAAGTAGGCTCTGGGATATCACCTTCCGCTCCTCCCGTCGGTTTATCTCTGAGTTGTTGCTGCTCGGGAAGGGCCGCTTTCGGGCAGGTATATCGGTCCAATTTATTGTGCTGGGTAGCCTTGGGGTCTCTGGTGGTTGACATAGTGGCGGAGATTGGTTTCCCCGCAGGCCTGCAACCTCTAGGACGGCACTGCGGTGCTCAGGTACAGTACGGTCTCCACCCGTGGCCGAGGAGGGTTAGTTTGAGAAGTACCAGGCCTGGGAGCCACCCCGTGAGTCACCCAAGGCGTGCCGTAGTCGTCGTCTAGCAAGACCCTTGATGCCGCTCGCTATTCACTGGTCACGGTGCCCCGCCATGTAGCTGGTGTCACAGCAATATCCGGCCTCCACCCGGTGGACTGATGTCACCAAGGTCTGGAGCGGTGCCTAGCATGAAGTCCCTGTGAATGCAGGTCGCCCCCAGCGTGTCCTCCACAGATCAGGCCTGCAATACCCGCCGCTCTCGTGGATTGCTCTGCAGCCACAGTGTTAGGTGAGGACTGACCGGATGGCGGCACTCTTTTGGTCGGTGTGAAGGGGGGGAGGGCCAATACTTGTGCCAGGTTGCGCTGCCGAGTTTGGGCGGGCAGTCAGAAAGTATTTAAGTGTCAGCCGGCAATTAGAGTTTCTTTCCTCCCAGTGGATGCTTGATAGCAGAGCCCTCGTGGCCATCCCCCCACATTCAGGGTTCTTGTGTCCCGAAGAAAGCGCGCTCCTCTGATGCCTCACACTCGATGCTGGCCCTTAGCGCAGCACTTCGCTCAGGGTGTTCCCCCACTCCCCGGTGGCCGCCAGCACTTTGCTGCCGTTCTGGCTCCGTCTTTTCCACCTCCCGGTATGGCCGCTGCTGATGGAGCCCCTCCTCTCAGACCGTATCACTTTGGGCATCTATGGCGCTTCTGTTGCTATTTCGACCATCGGCGCAGCACCGATTGGTGGTATCGTGCACGCTCGTGTACTCACTGGCACCGTGTTGCGGCGTCTGTGGAGGCGCCGGTCGGCCGCCGGAACTGTGGCTGGCTCTCGCCCGCGAGACTCGTCACCACCCTGGGCGCCTCCGTCACTCAAGGCCCCGGCTTCTACGGATGTGTAGGCCCCCGCCGGCCGCGGTCCGATCTCCTGTTCCTGCGGTCCTGGTGGCTCGATTTTGGGCTCTATCTCATCAGCAGTGCCTCCGCCGACTAATTCCCACCTCGGGGCATGGATCAGTCGAACGGATAGACGCGGACAGGAAGGGTTTGAGTGGAGCGACCCTAGCCTACGGCCATCTTGTTTCACCGCTTGGCCACGCCCCCCCAATATTTTGAAATTTATCACCTGTTAGGAGAGCACAAATGCCGCACATATTTTATTTTTTTATTTTGAAGTGTGATGAAAACAACAATGTTAACATGGTCAAAACAAACAAAGACAATTTACTTTGTGATAATACATATTCGCTGAAACCCCACACATTATCTATTGTTTGTGTCCTATATAGTTTTTTCAGTAAAACCGAATGTCTGTGCAATTTATTAGACATTTTAATGGAAAATGTGCGGTCTGTAAATGACAGTGCTTTACCACACTATGCAGCAGAGCAATAGTGTGCTCCACAACGCACGTCCTGCCACATACTACACCCTTAACACTCTCCTGCCCAATGGGCGGGATTCATTTGCACCACTTGTTCTTTGTGTGACAGTTGAACTTTTCACAATCCCTATGACTTTAATGATGTAACATTGATGGCAGCACTCACACTCTGAAAATTGTTCCAGCACCACTGTATCTACCTTGTGTAGAGTGTGCAGATATTACAAGTCCTCCCCAAACAACTCCTATTTGCCTCAGGTTTCCTTCAGGTTCCTTCTCACTAAACTTCAATTGCTAATTTTATGTGGGTGTCGGTGTATGGAATTTGAAGAAGCCCGAGTGTGTTTGTTTTTATGGCTTGAGTGAAAGCTGGCAACTGAGCAAAACGAGTGAGACATGATGCTTCAATTTCTTTACTCGTGTCTAGTGCTGTGCATTGGAATGTAAAGTTTGGCATGTTCCATAACATAGGTGGCAAGCATTGGTCACCAATGCTGTGCTAAGCATGACTGATATGAATCTGATTATCTACGATTGTGCAATGTGCATATGCAGAGTTTTGGTTTCTGATGGAGTGGTTGTATTAATGTCTCTAATTACTAGGGTATGAATGACTGGACATTTAAGAGTGATAGTGTGCATGAGTTTCTGGTGTTGGAAATGAGTGTCTATGGCTGTTTGGTAGTCTGTTTTCTTTGTCTAAGTGACTCTGGCTATGTGTATGAATATCCAGTCTCATCTTTGCGCATCTGACCTAGTGCTTACAGTCAGATAACATGTGGGTGTTTCAAAGTGAACATTTGTTTCTGTCGGAGATCATATATTTCTGATGTGTCTGCAAATATGTTGGTCTCTGAGGGTCTGTGTGGTTGCATGGAGGTCTCCACATGGTACTTCACCTGCATTTCTCAATCCTACATTGGTCAGGCCCAATAATATCAATTCCTGTGATAATTCTACCCAGCAACACTCTTTTGAAGAGCCTACACCCCGCCTCCCCACCTTTCTGGCCTCGGTTTTATCAGGCCTCACATCATGGCCCAGTCATGTTCATTGCCTACTCTCTATTTTTGTGGCTTGTGCATATAGGCAAAGTGGGATTCAGAGTGTGTTTTCTTAGCGTATATTCACCATCCTGGTTGTATTTGTGTTTTTTGTGGATTAATGTGCAAGTGAGGTTAAGCGTTGTTTCCGTGTGTGAATCTTCCTAAAGGTTCAAGTGACTGTAGATGTACCAGACATATATGTGCCTCCAAATTTATGTGGGCATATGTGGAGTGTGGCTTCTGACATTGGAAGGGGGTTTTGAAGGACTATGAAAGTAGATAGTTAGATTGTGGTGGTCTCTTTTGTTTCAGATGGTGGGTGTTCCTGGTATACAGAGTAAGCATGTTGCCAATAGAGTTGTATTAAGTTGTCTTTAGGGCATATGTTGGCCATTGAAAGCTTGTGTTAATCTGAAAATGTTCAATAGTTTGTAAGGGTAAACTGGTTCTAAGAGGTGTGGTGGTACATGGTTTGTGTGGATCTTTGAGGTTATGACTTAATATGCGAGACTTTGGTGTCATTGAGGCTGTGAGTTGGCATTTTATGACTCAGAAAGTGTGTCTGAGTATATGAGGATAAATGTGTGATTGAGATCCTGACGTGGCATTGTCTGGCCTGGCATGGGTAAGTGCCAGAGGGGGCCAGATACAGCATGCTGGACAGTGCTTGATATGGGGTGCTAGAGGCTGCCTTAAATGTCATGTTGGTGAGTGCCTAAAACAACAAACTGGTTAGTGCCTGACATAGCACTGATGAATGCTGAGGGCATGGGTGAGTGACTGAGTCTGTGATGTTAGCGCCAGAGACTGCATAGTTGAGTGTCCAAAAGGCTGCAAGATCATATAGTTCACAGTGACTGAGAGTACATAGCTTGGAAACTACTTGGGTCTTCGCCATACCTTTTTGTCAGCAAATTATTCTCTGTCAAGCTAGTAATCAAACACTAAGCCAACTCTTCTTCCACCAAGTATCCCTGCCACACAACTCTGCATCAGGTCCAGTAAACCATTTAATCCCTGGATCTGTCTGTAAAATACCCACTTGTAATGCACACACAATTACCTACTCTATCAAAGCCTTAATCAATTACTCTTATCTTGCTTCACTATTAAATCAAAGATATTGAATGATGGGATTCTTTGGATGTGTGTTGGGTGCAAGAGGTTATGGGTTGGCAGCTGTGGCCGGTCCATTGGGGCTGAGGGGCCTTGTCCCCCCACCTTTTGCCCCTCATGAACAGTGTCTGTCAGGTTGAATAAAGGTCAGCCTGACAGACGCTGATCATTTTCAGGTCAGGCAGCCAGGAGCCAGACATGCACTAAATGTGCAGGCTCCTGGCTGCCTGAGCTGAACTTTTCTGGGCTGAGGAAGTCACAGCTCCTGTGGACATGACCTCCTAAGCTCAGCAAAGGTCCCTAAGGCCCTCCCCTCAGTGACGAGGGGTAGCGTTACTGATTGCCTCTCACCTGGGTGCTTCAGTTTTAAGCCCTGAAGCGCCCAGGGTCAAGTGTCAATCAGTGACACTTCATCACAGAGTGACTTGGGGTCAGCAGTCTCACTGACCCCATCCCACTCTGTGATGACATTGGGACTGCTGCCTTCCCTCATTGGCTGACCTTAGTCCCAAGCCTCCTGTGACCTTCTAAACAGATCTGCAGGTACGTGTTTTTTTTTAAATTAACGTTTAGTGAGTGTGTGCCTTTGTGTATGAATGTTTGGTAATGAGTGTTGTGAATGGATGTGTTTGTTTGTGTGTGTGCGTGTGTGAATGCATGGCTGTGAATGTGTATGTGTGTGTGTGTGTCCCATCCACCCACTCCCTCCTAAACTTACTGGCTGCCACTGTGGGTTGGGTGTGCATTGCATTACTGGGACAGAGGGATGCAGGTATGTTCAAGTTGTGTTAGTTTACAATGTGTAAAGGCAGAAAATTATAGCTCACCTAAAGTCACCTACCCCTTCTCACCAAAATCATGATCTTTGAGAAGAGCACATCATCGTGGGACTCCACCTGGGGAGCAAGAGAACTAGGATTGACACCCACCCCCACCTCCCATGCCAAGAACCTCATGCTCATCATGGACAGCAAACTCGATAGCACAACCTAAGTCAATAGCTGTCACTGCCTCATGCTTCCATTCCCTGAAGATGCCGAAGACATTTTTCAAATGGTTCCCAATCAGCACACAGAAAACTGCAATGCACACCCTGGTCACAAGCAAGCTGGACTACAGAAACACCCTCTTTGCTGGGATGAAAAAAAATCACCAGAAAGGCTGCTGACCATTCAGAATTTGGCCTTCAGAATCACTCTAAACCTCCCATGCTGCACTCACATCACACCATACCACACCTGAAGGAGCACCCCTTGCTCCCCTTTTACAAGAGAGCCCAATTCAAACTCCTCACCCACACTCTCAAGACACTCCATAGCACTGGCCCAGCATACCTCAACAATCACATTTGCTTTCACAAACCTTCACTCATCTGGACTCCTACTTGCACAAATACCATGCATACGGAAAACCAGATATGGCAGTCATGTCTTCTCCAACATCTCTCCTAAAGGGAGGAATGACCTGCACTACACAGAAGAGCCTCCTCCTCACTTCTTGAATTCTGCAAGAAGCTGAAGACCTGGCTTTTTGAGTATCCTGTCAAGGCCCTAGGCGTGCCTAGACCCATACCTGCTTAAAACTAGTGTTGTATATGATCCTTTCTGCAGAGTCACCCTCAGACGTTTTGCATTCCTCGTCCTCTATTTTCTAACCTCTTCTTTCTGGCTTTAGGAGTCTGTGCACCTTTTCACTGCTCACCAGTGCTTAAGTGCTTGTGCATGCTCCTTAAAATGTGGTAACACTGGCTTATTCACAATTGGGTTATTTAATTCACTAATAAGTCCCTAGTAAAGTGCACTACCTGTGCCCAGGCCTGTACGTTTAAATGTTACTAGTGGTCCTGCAGCTCTGATTGTGCCACCCATTTAAGTAGAACTTTAAACATGTCTCAGGCCATCCATTGAAGAGCCTGTGTGTGCAGTTTTAAACTGCCATGTCGACCTGGCAGGTTAATCCTCTTGCCAGGCCCAAATCTTCTTTTTGTAATACACATAAGTCACCCCTAAGGTAGGCCCTAGGCAGTTGAAAGGGCAGGGTGCAGTGTATTTAAAAACTTGGACATATACGTTTTACATGTCCAGGTAGTGAAAAACTTTTAAATCCATTTTCACTACTGTAAGGTCCATCTCTCCCATAGGTTAACATTTGGATTACCTTATTACATTTTCTAGTGAAATTTTCAATTGAGAAAACATAGATATTTTGAGTTTGGTGTCTCTGGAGTCTCTGGACTCACAAATTAAAATCACAACTTATGGTAAAGTTCGATTTTAAGTTGCAAGTCGGAAAATGCCACTTTTAAAAGGTTGCCATTTTCCAACTTTAACCATTCTGTGCCTTCTGCCTGTCTCTGAATACACATTTGGAGTGGGGAACAACTGGGCATGGTGCAGTCCCTCTAAGCAGCCACACACAATGGAATCTTAGGTGTGACTTGATGGGCCTTATTGGGCCATTAACTGGCTTGATGAGAGCCGAAGCTAAGCACATACCAATTGCACCTGAATAGGCTATACCCTGTCTCCACACAATAGGCCTAACTTCCCTGTATTGTCACTCCAGCTAGCTCGGAGCCATGGCAAGGGAGAAAGGGGATTCCCTGCATTTCAAAGCCACTGTCTAGAAGCTTCTCCCACCTTCCAGAACCAAGGCACCAACGTATAGATACTGGAACTCAGACACCACCACTTCAGTACACTTCTGGACCTGTGCATACTCTGCCAGGAAGAAGGACTGCTGTGCTGCTGAAAGGACTCTGTTGGACTCCTGCTCTGCTGTTCTGACCTGCTGCCCTCTTTGCCTGGTAGTGAGAAGGACTGGACCTGCATCTCTCCAACCCAGGACCAAAGTGACTCAAAGGGCTTGCTGGCTTGCCTCCTGTTAGCTCATGTCTCAGGGACACAAAAGACTTCAAACTCACCTGCTACAGCACCTGGACTCTGCCATCTGTGAGTCTACCCTGCCAAGTGGTGTCTGAACCCTTAGAAGTGGGCCTAAGGTGCTCTGCCTTCTGTGGTCCTTCTTGGAACCGATTCCAAATGACACAAAGCCTAACAACGCAACGCCACTCAGACCGCTCACCAGGGTTTAAGGTACTGTGTTCAGCGGCCACAGGTGAGCTCCTGTAGCCAGTCCACGCTCCATCATGGTTGGCTTGAACTTGTGACTTTGTCCAAGTCTGGCATGACCCGATAACCACAGTTGGCGCTTTCCGCTTTTATGTGCTACTTTCACCTAATTCTTTAAAAATTAATATTTTGAGTTCTACTTATTGGATTTTTGTCCTTTAAGTCTTGTTTTGTTCATTAAATTGAGCTCTATTTCCCTAACCAGGTGTGGTATCTTTTTGTGTGGTGTTTCCACCGTTTTACTGTTTGAAGTGTTGCACAAATACTTTACACATTGTCTATTAAGTTAAGCCTGACTGCTCTGTGCCAAGCTACCAAAGGGTGAGTACAGGTTAATGTAGGGTGTTCATCTAACTTACCTTGACTAGGATTGTTATTCCTGCTGCGACAGGGGGCATACATCTTCCAACAAGAAACCCAATTTCTATATGGGGAGATTAAGTGATTTGCCCAGACTCTCATGCTGTTGAAATGACTCTGGTCGGACCCTATGTCAGGGTCGATTACTACAGTTCATTCCCTAATCAGGTTCTCTTGCAGGGTTGGTGCTTACCTCCATTGCTCATAGGCAGAGTGTCTTGGCACCCACATCAGTCAAGTAGTTCCTCATTCAGATCAAACTCAAGGTGATGTTCCCCTGTCTGTGGAAAGTTGGCTGTCAGTGTGACACACATCCATGGCTGTTTGGTAGTCCTATGCAGAGTACCCCCTCCTCAGTAGAAGAGACCACAACAACACACACAGATGGGTCTTGGTTCCCATCTTTATACTATTTTTGCAGATGGAGGAAGTGTATTCCATGTCAGCTCCTAGGAACCTGTTTAAGTGTGCTCCCCTTTCATGCATACTGGCCAGGACTAGCTTCTGCCTGCAAGGATGCTCTGCTCTGACAGGCAGACTCCAGGCTTCTGGGAATTTGAGTATTTTTATGAGTAGCGCACTGATTTTTGGGAGTTTGCTTTGGGGTCAGCAGTTGTTCCTGCAGCTGTGCCTGAGGAAGTGGTGAGGATATCTTTGGGTTAGTGAGTTGTATTTTGCGGGGTCCAACAGTGCGTGTGTATGTTTGTGCTGATTTTTCTATGGTATTCAGTTATCACTCTTTTTTCCTGGCTGAAACTGTTACATTGCTCTTTCACCTTGCTCCAAAGGTTCTGGAGCCCAGTGCATGATTGTTTGGCTGTTGTGGATGTCTGATGGTTTGTGTTGGTAAGTTAAAGTGTCTGATCTTCTTTTTGTGTGTCCAATAAAGTCCAATGATGTATTGTCATGCGTTGAAGTCTGAGTCTGTGAGAGTATATGTGATGAGCTTCCTGCTTTGGACTGCATGAGTGTGTGTAATATACTAGTGGGAAGACCCATGGCAAATATAGACATTTGATGTGCCTTTTATCTGACTGTTTATTTCAGTTTTTGATAATATCCATTGGTGTATGATTGTGAGTATTGTAGTGTATACAGTTTTCTGTTATCGAGTATGGATATCTAAAGGCAATTGTTGAGGCATGATACAATGCCTTGGAATCTCGTTGAGTGCCGATGGAATGCATCACTGTCTAAGGTTGTGCATGGGTGTATGTGGCATGTACGATTTGGGAGCGCCTGAGAGACTGATGATGTTCATGTGTGGTACACCTAAGACAGTGTGGTTTATGGATGTCTTTGTACATTGGCATTTCATTTCATGGGTAAATGACACTATAAATAGGTGTAAAATCACAGTCATACTTTCTGTCATCACAGAAGATATGCAGTAGAAGCTGCTGAAGATTGATATCGTATTTTTTATTCTGTATACTTTGATGATCTATGCTTTTAAACTAGACCTAATAAAGTTTATTGATTGATAAAAGCTGCTTTACACTGCAGATTTTGGTTTGAAAGCTGTTGCTCTTCTGCATGATTATTCCACATTCATGCACATATGTCTGAAACGTCCGTATTAAGCCAATATGCCTATTGCCTGAATGTTGGCGAATTTGTCAAAGTGTCTGCGTACAAGTATGTGTTGTGGGTATTTGTCTCTAAAAGATGGAGGATGGATACAGACTCTGGAGACAGCTGAAGTGTATTGCATGTGTTTCAATCCCTGGAGACCTAGACAATAAAGCGAAGGAAGATAGTGAGAGGGCTTCCTGTAGAAATTAAATGAGGACCTTATTAGCAAAGGGCTGCTGATTAGTTAGTCTTGAGCACTACTATTTGGGGGATGATTGAGATGAGGATACTTTCTGTTGTTGACTACTAGCAGTTTTTGGTTAAAATGTATTTTTATCTTCATATGGTGGAAACCGTGCTCATAAGAAAACTTTGATAATGTCCATGATGGAAGAGAAGAAGAACATGAGCAGTCATGTCATCTCACAAGAAAGAGTGTTGGCCGTTGCCATGAAGCATCACTTAGGTAACTCATTGACTAAAATGTACACTAAATCTGTGGACTAGGTGGTAAGCCCCAAAAAGCATCTTGGCATACTTTCTAGAAATTTAGATCTAATGATTTGTATTGGAACATGTTGTAGGCACATTGTCTGGCTATTTCCCTTCTAGATGTATCAGGATCTTCAACAGCTGTCCTCTACACATGTGCATCTTAGTGTATCTTAGGGTCAGGTAGTAGGTTCAAGGGAAAAAGGGAAACTTGGTCCCTCTCTGGGTCTAACATTCCTTTTGTATGAGATCTATATCAAGATCATGCTCTTTAATACTTTGAAATATGACAGGTATCAATCAATATAGGCTTAGAACAGTGTAATTAGAGGTCAAAGGTCAAATTGCATTACCCCAATTTAACCGAGGAAAATATAAGTACTTATCATGACAATTCCAGTGATGCAGAACTTGTAACAGATATGGAATAATGATCTTGAAATACTCAGAAAAAGTGCAAAGGTCTGGGCCTAAATCCATCGTTTTTTTTCTTCCCACGCCATTCCAGTTTAAACCCAGACATATGCAATTCAGTCTTGAACCTGCTCCCCATTGGAACAGTCTAGCACTGAACTACCAGGTCAGGCCCTCCCTGGACTTGAAACAAGCAACCTGAGACCGGTTTCGGGTATCACTCCTCATCAGCCAGGCGAGCTTGACTCCAGTGACATGGAAAGCACAGGACCCACGTCTGGGCATACCCGTCCCACTCGGCATGACAATTGCAAAAAGAACAATTGATCAACAGAATGCTGAACAATATCAAACATTCACCCCAGTACAGAAATTTGGGCCTAAATCCATTGATTTTTTGCTCCCCACGCAATACCACATAAATTCACTTCTGCTGAGCACAACTCAAGCAAGCGTCCTTCTCCTCCAAAGCACCATGGACAACCTGAGCTAACTCTGGTTCTGCACCCAATCACATCACAGCATTTCTCCAGCCATGTAATAAGAATGGTAACTATTGGTGGAGTCTTGGCCCTCTTTTTACTTCTCCCCATACAATCTTGCGAGACTCTTGAGGGATCGTAAAACACCTTGTTGCAGGTCCAGTCATTTTCCATGCTGGTCTCACAATTGACTCGAGGGATCACCCAAGCCTCATGAGGTAAGCCTCACCCAATGAAGCTTGCACTATACTCTCGTGAGACTCTCGTGGGATTGCAACATACTTGTAGGGAAATTGTAGTATGTGTGAAAGATTAGCCTCTTCACCAAGACCCCTTTCTTGGATAATGGGTGTGCATTTTAGGGTGTGAGAAGGGATTGCCCTCTCCTTTTAAACCTCTATCTCAAATGACAAATATGCATAATAAGGTCTATGAAGGGACCAGCCTCTCCACTGAGACCTCTCTTTTTGATAACGGGTGTGCATAGTAGGATATGTGGAGGGACTCTCCTCTCCAATGAGACTTCTCTGTCAGATCACAGTGGTGAGACTTGCCTCTCTGCTGAGGCCTCTCTCTTTAATGATAGTTGTGCATAGTAGGGAGTCGGGAGGGATTGCCCTCTCCTTTTAGACCTCTCACTCAGATGAGAAATGTGCATACTATAGTGCGTGGAGGAACTGGCTTCTCTGCTGAGGCCTACCTCTGTAATGATAGGTGTGCATAGTAGGGTGCGGGAAGAGACTGCCCTCTCCTTTGACACTTCTGCCTCAGATGGCAGGTGTGCGTAGTAGGGTTTGTGGAGGGACTGGCCTCCCAGCTGTGACCTTAGTCTGTAATCATGGATGTATGTATTAGGGTGTGTAGAGGGACTAGCCTCTCATTTCATACCTTTCTCTCAGATGACGAGTGTGCTTAGTAGGGTGTGGAGTGGGACTGCCCTCTCCTTTTAGACCTCTATCTCAGATGACAGGTGTGCATAGTAGGGTGTGGGAATGGACTGGCCTATCCTTTAAGACCTCACTCTCAAATGAAAGGTGTGCATAGCAGAGTGTGTGGAGACACTGGCCTCTCCTTTCAGACCTCTATCTGACATGACAGGTGTGCATAGTAGGGTGTATGGGAAGCGACTGGCCTCGCCTGTCAGACTTCTCTCTCGGATGACAGGTGTGCATTGTAGGGTGTGTTGAGAGGGACTGGCCTCTCATCTGACACCATCGCCAGTAAGACTCCTTCCTACAGTAACAAAGTGTGTTTACCAGAGTGTATTTAAGCATCACCTACTTCTTCATACTTTTCATGATCCAGTGGGAGTCTCGCAAGATCGTACATTTAAAAAAAAAAAATAATTAACCCTCTAATCATCTCTTACACACTTCTTCTCAAAAACAAGGACCACAATATGCATTCCTACTAATAGAGAGAATTGAGCATTCATCCACTCCTTTTTGCATGATACCGCAAGAGTCATGCAAGATCATAAAAATTAGTTAAAAACAATATACATTCAGTTTCTTCACAGAAGATATAGCTTAGACACATCCTCTCTAAACTTAGGGAGACAGCATACCTTTCTGCTGCCCCCTTTTATGGCTTTTTTATTTCATTTCCACAACATCTCCAATTTTTCACAGTAAACAGTAATGGCTGAGATTTCATTTCTAACATTCCAACAGCCAGCCAATCAGAGCACTTGCTCTTGCGAGATTCGAGGGAGCCTTTCGCTCCGTAAGACCGTGAAGGCTCGCAGCGAAAACAGGCCTCTCGGCCAATGACGGAGCTCCATTTTTGATTTTGTGCTCTTGTGGGACTCCCGCGGGTCCCTTGCAGCTCAACATGCCAAAATATCTGTGGACCAAGATCTTGCTTCCTGCCGAATTTCAGCAGTTTTTGCTATAACCTGTCTTAAAGAAATCTATGGTAAATGCATTGAGATTTTATGTTTGGGACCGCCCTTTTTTCTTGGCCCCTACATGACGGATCATCCTGAAACTTTCCAAAAAGGAGCTATGGTGGATGAAGTTTTTTGGGAAAATGTTGTGCAGATTCGTCAAACAGGTCCAAAGTTATTAGCAAAAATATTTATACATATATATATACATATTCTCCTGGTTCCAATCGGTTTCTCTCTCGGCTTCCAAAGCGCAGGTGATGCTGTGCATGGCAGCGCTTCGCCGCGTGCTGTTAAATTTCAAAGAATACGGCTCCAAAACAACAATAAATGGACCCCACAGCACTCCGGTGCAGTTATATGGTGATTTTATTTTTTTCTACGGCAAGAGCACAAATGCCAACGCGTTTCGGTGCATAACATGCACCTTGGTCACGAAGCTGACCATGTTCTCACAACCATTTTTTATACATTTTGCGCTTCAATACAATCAATAAAAGTGGTAAACACAAAAGGACGGCACAAGTTAAAGCAGTGTCTAGGGCAGCCATTTTGGAGTGGAGTATAAACAAGTCAAAATTCAATGTGCATAGAAAAAGAACGAAAGCTCGAAACGCATCTGTTTCTTTGTTATTAAAATACTTGTGTGAATCGAGACCGCGTTGGTGTGGCTGTTTCCTGCTGGCTGAGATTGTCAACAATCAGGATTACATTTGAAATATATATATATATATATATATATATATATATATATATATATATATATATATATATATATATATTACCTACTGGCGGTCGGCAGTAGGTAGTTTTAGTTAGGACCTTGTTTCAATTCAAAAAGCGTTTTTTCTTTTGCCAATATCTTTGGCGCGGTTTGATGAATCTTCACAAAAATTTCGAAATGAACGGCCCACTCAGTTCAGCTCCTGTCTTAAAAGTTTCGGGGTGATTCGTCAAGCGGAGGCCGAGAAAAAAATGGGGTCCCAAAACGCGTTTTCTCCATGTTAATTTCCATGGGAAACTGTTGACGCAGCTACAGCTCGAACTGCTTAACGGAATTACACCAAATCTGGCAGAAAGATAGCTCTTGGTCTAGAGTGCGCTCTTTTTATTAAATGGTGTAAATCCGTTTCGTAGTTTTCAAGAAAATTAAATATTTACAGATATCTATATATGGACACGAAGGATCCGCAAACCCTCCCGATCTCGAGCCTTGCAATGTTATGGTTGCCAACACATCAAACCAGGAAGTATTGGCAGCCATCTTGTGACTTGGTTGAACTGAGTCACAAGAAAAAAGGTGAAAAGCTAGAAAAGGGGGCAGGGTAGGCCTGCTCAGGGGGTCCCACAGGGACCCCAAGGGTCAAAAAAAGCATTTTAAAAAAACCAACTCAGCAGGATTTGCATAGGGTCTGCGAATCCCGTGCTTTATTTTCTTTAAGCCCCGGGGTGGACCAGGTCCCGGGGCAATGCTTAATTATGATGCAGGGGCCTCCGCAGCCCCAATGAACACCACCTGCCCACCACATCCCTGGGGCTTTTTAAAAAAAAAAATGTGTGGGGGGCTCCTGCTCCCCCCACGCTGCCCCGAGGACCGCCGTCTTCCCGGGGCTTTAATTATTTAAGGACAGGGGCCCTCACAGGCCCCCCAAGACCCGGGGACTGCCTCCTCCCTGGGGCTTTGACTTATTAAATGGAGTGTGGGTGGGCTCCTGCCCCCCACACTGCCCCAGGGAGCACCACCTCCCTGGGGTTTTATGCTTTAAATGCGGGGGCCACACGGCCCCCCCGCAGCCCCGGGGACTGCCACCTCCCCGGGCTTATTTTAAAAATTAAGTTTGGGGGGGGCTCAAGCCCCCCCACACTGCCCTGGGGACCACCACCTCCCGGGGCACTAATTATTTAAATGTGGGGGTCCGTTGTGGACCCCCGGCCCCGGGGCCACCACCTCCCTGGGGCTACATACATGTTGAAGGGGGGCCGCACGGCCCCCTCGTGGAGCCCTCCATGGCCTTACGGACCACCACCCCCCAGGGCCGGCTCCAGCAATGTCCCGGGGTGCCCACCCCCGGGACATTGCAGTTTGCTATGGCATAGCAAACTCTGCTTTGCTTCATGGAAGCGAGAGCAGGAAAACTGCTCTCGCTTCTATGAAGCGAAGCAGAATTGCTTTTGGGCAAATGGAGCTGCATGTCAGCAGCTTCCTTTGCCCAAAAACAATGCCAGCTCCCGCAGGAGGCGGAGAGCAGGCAGGGACCACTAGGGGCATTGGGGCTCGCCCCACGGTCCCCAACCAGTGGCCAAGCCCTGGGGGATAGGGTACCAGGGGCTCAAAATGGCCCAAAATGGCCCAGGTGGGGGGCCAAGTGGCCCCCTCTCAAATTTTTTTATTTAAAAAAAAAAAAAAAAAATGCTGAGCCCCGGGGGATGGGGTCCCTGGGGCAGATAACGGGCAATGGAATTGGGGGCAATAATTATTATTTTTTTCTCTCATGATAGGAGTCGCAACCCTATCGCGGCTCTCAGCGCAGCCATCCCCCACGTGTAACGTCACAGTGGATTTGCGGATCCACCTTAAATAAATAATGAAATAGTATATAATTCAGAAGGTAGTGTTGCATTTGTGAACTTTTTTATAGAGCTAGTGAGATTGAAGTTAATAATCACATTAAATTTGATAGCTTTAGAAATAATATAAAAAATAAAAATTAAAAGTTAAACGTGAAAAGTGTATTGTGTTGTAGTACATTGAATTTGTGCTTTTGTTTTGTGAATTTGCGTCCGGAAAATACTTAAAAAGAGTATGTATGATACAAAATAAATATGATTCACTGTTGGGTTATAGGGTGGCTCTAAAAAGAGCCATTGTTTTCATTATGACTTTGTTGGCACTACATGTAACTGCGGATGCACAGCTTAAGGTTGTTGAGAACACTCTGTTTTCTTCATCTGTGAAATGAACTCCATCACTTCTGTAGATGTCATGCATATCAAAATGTAGATTGTTGTTATAGATGGAGCCCATCCTATGGTCTCTGAGGTAAGCAAAAACAGCTTTATTGACATTCTTCCTAGCCTTTTCAATCTGTGGACAGAATTGATTTGACCACTTCCATTTCTGTCTTTGGCATACATTAGAGTATACAAAGTCAGTTTGAGGGAAAAGCAACATCAATTGTGCAAAGGTATCCTTCATTAGGATTTCCAGCCCTACCCCAGTCAATGTGCCTAGGCCATTGCCACCACAATGCACAATCATGAGTTCAGGGGGTTGGAGATGCAAAAAGATTTTAACCAAAGGCATCAATTGGTATCACTTTAATCCTCTCTGTGCAAACCATTTAATATCCACATTTTGCAAACCTAGGTCTTTGTCAATACCTGTGTGTTCAGCATACCCTTTGCCCCAGAAAACATAGCTGTGCCCTACAATCCATACTGTAAGTATTTTGAAGGGATGTGAGGAAGGAATCAAAAGACGTCTGTAGCTGAGTAAGTCAGTTAGTGGAATGAGAGGTATCGAAAATGGTGGCGATGGTGCTGTTTTAGAAAAAGTAGATAACTGATTGGTTGGTCATAAACATTGTGTACTTAAAAAATAGGATGCATGTTACTTTCCTGAAGAAGCATGTTTCTGATTGGTTATTGAAAAATGTTCGAAAGGTACAGTAGATAGGATAAGGTATTATTTTGCAAAATTCAACCACACCTGCTATTTGCATTTGTAAGCTAGTGTGCTGAATTTGAAAATATTGTGAACTTGCGTCCTTCTGGTACAGTTGAATGTTGCAGAAAGTGTTACTATGGAAACTAGGATTAAACAGAATAGGGGAAGGGTTGAAACTTAACTGTGGTTTTAAAATAT
Source organism: Calotriton arnoldi (assembly GCA_963921515.1). Taxonomy (NCBI): domain Eukaryota; kingdom Metazoa; phylum Chordata; class Amphibia; order Caudata; family Salamandridae; genus Calotriton; species Calotriton arnoldi. The sequence goes on from CAWUFW010020890.1 coordinate 32,777, forward strand.
GAAATGCTAACTTACATATAAGTGATATGCTACTAGGTAAGTTTTCCCAAATCAGTAGTATGTTTAGAAGTAGTGTGTTGTTAAAAATAATACTATTATTATTTGAAATAGGTTTTTGAACACCCATAAGGGTTCGAGGATCTATCGCGATGCCACACTGTGGCACCGCGAAGGAGTCGCAACTTCAGTAAATTACAGAACCAGTTTGGGCACTTTTAGAAGACACTAATAAAGGGTTAATATGTCTAACCAATAGAAATGTGTTTCAGAATTTGAAATAATGAAGGAAGCATTTTGATTTGTTACTTACATTTATTTGTGTGCAGAAAGAGAGGGAAAGTTTGCCATTACTGGTTTTACCTTGTTGAGAGTGGTGCATCACATATATTGTGTGTAAAGAAAATCTTATAGGAGTTTCTGATATTTTCATATTCTGCAATAGTATTTCAGAGGTGAATTAAAAATGTGTAAGGTGTGTAATATATTGCGTAGCAGTGCTTCAGTGTTTGTAATGATATTTTTAAGTTTGTAATGCATTACTTATAAAGCTTGCAAAACATTAGAGAAATGTGATGTTTGAAATATGTTATGAGCAGTTGGTGAAAAATGTAGGTGCAGCAGAAAAGTGAGCTTTAAACCATGTTAGTAGAGGGATTAGTGACTAGGGTACTTTGTATGAGTCTCTGGAAAGGTACACTTGAAGTATGCCGTATAAATTTAGGTGTCTGCTGGAAATCGGAAGTGTAGTCTATAAAGTTTTAAGGTCTGCATGGTCTTGTGACTGAGGTATGTCTCTACTTGCACATGTATTCAGGAACATGGTGAGACTTACAACTGTAACATTGCAATAATTGCTGTTTCAAATTTAGTACGCCTAATTATCTGAGCAGTCGGTGAAAAATGAAGGTGCAGTAGAAAAGTGATGTTTAAGACATATTGGCAGAGGGATTAGTGATTAGGGTACTTTATATGAGTCTCTTGAAAGGTACACTTGAAGTATGCCATATAAATTTTGGTGTCTGCTTCAAATGGGAAAAGCACTCTGTCAAGTTTAAAGGTCTGCATGGTCTTGTGACTGAGATATGTCTCTACTTGTACATGTATTCTCACACATGTTATGTATCTGAAGATGCTAGAAATGTGAAACACAGGTATACAACTATTTGTCTGTTTCTTTTATGTATGATGCCACTAGCAAAAGGCACAGACACATGCATGCATGCTTTGAGGAACATGGTGAGACTTACAACAGTAACATGGGAAGTATTGCTGTTTTTGCGACTGACATGAGAGGCAAGATGGCGGTTGCATCAGTGGCCGAGTGAGCTGACCACACATTCCCTCCCTGTTAGACCCCCGTCCTTCCCTGCTTTAAACTAGTTTTTTTCGGCAAAGAAGGCAATGCAGCATTGAATACTCACCAATCCCCGCTGCTAATGATCTGGCGTTCTTGGTTTTGGCTGTGTGGGGTCCCACTCCCCTGTAAGTTAACGCGCTGCAAAATTTACGAGACAACAGCCTTTTGTGGCTTGGTTACCAGCGGACCTGCACGGATGCCGGCGAAATCGACCTCCAGGGTCCTCAAGGCGCGGGGCCCTCCAGCAGGCACTGGCAGCCCGGGAAGAACAGCTCCGGCCCAGGGGGGAAGTCCTGAGGCGGGAAGACGCCATTCTGGTATGGAAACGCCGGGCACTGGTGCACAGGTCAAGGGCAGGGACGGCGCTAGCACTCGCGCTAAGCAAACGGTCCCAGCCCTGTTCAAAGTGCAGACTTTAAAGAAAATGCCGGCAGCGGGAGTTAAAGGCAATGCGAAGGCCGGTCTCCCTCTGTTTATCCCTGAGGCTGCCCCTGTAACTGTGGATGCTGCTGATGCCGCTGCCTGAGCGATGACAGCGACTGAGCTGTCTCGGATTGTGACTGCGGAGGGGGTTACCGCTGGGGGGGCTCTGGGCCAAGGGCATGATCGTTCCAGTGCAGATAGCCTCTCTGTCGAGAGCAGGGAAGTCGATGGCATGACAAGTGTGCTCCCCTTGGAGTCGGTAGCTGCTACATCACAACAAGCTCAGTGCATTCTGGGTCATGAAGTTCTATTGAATGAAGATCATGTAAAAGGGCCATTTGACCAGGATCACATAGACAGGGAGGCTGACAATTTGCCAACTTGTAGGGAGGAGGATCTAGCTGATAAATTCTACTCCCTGTCAGACCACTCAAACTCTCCCGGTGATGACAGCTGTGCAAAAGATTGGGCGGGGGAAAGAAGCGACACTAGCAGCCTGCATTGGGAGGAAGAAAGTGAGAAATCTCTGATAAGTCCCGAGACAGTTAGAAAACTTAAAGATCAATCCGCCTTATCTCTGCAGACCGGGGGTGCCACTGGGTCAATGACCTGGGATTATTCTTTTTCATCAAACTTGGGAGGAAAAGAGGTAGTAACTGGGGCGCTACTTGGAACTGCATTATCTGGAGTGGCTAGCTCTAAACCCAACGATCCCGAAGAAATCACTCTCTCTACAATTTATCAGGTGATTATTGCCCACCGTGAGGAAACAAGAGCTGAGAGTTCTCGGACTCAAGGTGCGTGTCGGAAACTGCAGAATGCTATTCGCAGAATCGCAAAGACATGTTCTGATTTTGCGACAAGAATTGGAGAGGCTGAGACCAGAATTTCTCAGTTGGAAGATGAGCTAGCTGCACAGAAGATTCTGACTGAGTCCATGCAAGCCAAGAAGGATGACACACTTGCGAAACTGACTGACTTGGAAAATCGGTCCAGGAGGAACAATCTTCGAATTTTGGGTATTCCGGAGGGCAAGGAAGGGGCAGATGCTCGCTTATTCGTGATTGAACTTTTCGAGGAGGCTTTCCCCGAACTCCGACATTGGGACTGGAAAACGCAACTGCAAAGGGCCCATCGTTTCCCGTTCAATCAGTGGAAAAAAGGTGGCCAGGTCGACCACGTGCAATCCTGATTTGTCTTAACAATTTCCTGGCCAGGGAAGCCTTGTATGACCTAGCCAGGCCTGATCGAAAAAGGGCTGGGAAGGGGTGTGATTTCTTCGTGAGGCCAGACTTCTGTCAGCTTACCGTCGAAAAGAGATGGCTATTGCGGCAATTAATTCCGCTATTTCAGGCGAAGGGGGCTCAGGTTTTTTTACTTAACCCGGCTAAATTGAGGTGGTTTTTCAGGGGCAAACGCATTACTTCCAGTCTGAAATCCAAGCAAAAGAATTTATGCTTTCTTTACAGGGATCTGTAGTTTGAATGCGTTTATATGTATTGTATCATGTTGGATCCTGGGAGCCTCCTCCTGTGTCTGATAATTTAAGTATGGTTTGCCCCCCTTTTTTTCTTTTCTTTCTTCTCTTCCTTTTTTTTTTTTTTCCTCCTCTTTTCTTTTTTGCTTTTTTCGTATTTTTGAGAGGGAGGGGGACTCTTATCAGGAGAGGGGGTGGTGGGCTAGCTCTGCATCACTAGGGACTGTCGGTCCCCATGCCTCATGTGGTGGGAAGGTGGGTGGGTGGGGGGGAGGGCTTCTGGTAGAAGCAGTGTGGGGGTGGGGGGATGGAGGGGGGGGTGAAGGGTGGGGGGGAGCACAGTCACTTTCTTACATGAATTGTCATGGCAACAGACCGATTCAGGGCAGTAAAATTTGTACAAGTACATTTTGGTGCGGAATTCCCTTAAAGAATTTTCTTTACATTTGTATTATTCTCCAATACTCTTACCCTAAATAGTTGATGGTTGGGAAAAGTAAAATTCGAATGTGTACCTTAAACTGTTGTGGCCTGAATGATAGAAAAAAGAGAGGTCTACTTGCTAAGCTTTTAAGATATATGAATATAGATGTACTATGCCTACAAGAAACACATATTTCTTAGAATAATCGTGGGTGGCTAAAGGATCTGGATATGGATCTTCTTGCATGTTCTTGCCAAGTCACAACGATACGGGGGGTAGCTATTCTAGTCAGGCATGGTATTTCAATCAATAAACGAATCAAGGAGGATAACCTAGGACGATGGGTAATCATCGAAGTGTCAATCTTGGGTACCCCCTTTACTATTTGTTCTGTGTATGGGTCAAATTTGGATGACCCAGAAATCTTGAACTTTCTGAGTATAGAATTGGCTTTATGGCCAGCTCCGGTAGTACTTTGCGGTGATTTCAATATCCATTTGAACAGCACTTGTAACCTCTTCAGTAACACTTCTTATCAGGGAAGAATGGCCTGGACTTTTAGGGCTCTACAGGGTCTTATCAGGGAACATGGATTGGTTGATATCTGGAATAGGTATAGACGGACTGAGCCAGGATATACCTACTTCTCCGCTCCTCATCTTAAATTCGTCCGACTGGACTACTTTTTCGTGTCTGATCAAATCATAGGAGGGATCGATATTGAGCTCTTTCCAAAGATAATATCGGACCACAATCCGTTAGTGATTGAGCTCACTACGGGCTGCTGTCCACAATCTCCTAAGCCCTGGACGTTTGACAGGAAGCTATTGCTAGATCAGGCATACTGTCAATACATGACCTCTTGGATTACTGAGTTCTTCAATATAAATAAGGGTACGGCACCTGAAACAATTGTATGGGATGCTTTTAATGCGGCTGTACGCGGCCAGACTCTCAGCTTTTCTCTTTACCAACAAAGGATGGTGAAGGAGAAGATCAGAGGCTGGGTAGATCAGCTGCGGAGGGCCGAGGAAGAGCTTATGCGGGTAGTCAGGGACGCGCAAAAACTTGATGAATGTCTGCAGCAGATAGCAGTCGTTAAGGCCAGAATTCATCAATATTATGGGGACGAATTGGCTATTAAATATATTCAGCATCGGACGGATATTTATGAATTTGGAGAGAATTCAGGCAGACTGCTGTCCAAACGTTTGCAACAAAGGGGAGTCTTTAATAGAATTTGCTGTATTCAGGATCAATGAGGCAGGATCCAGGACTCACCGGTCGGAGTCCTGAAGGTTTTTCAGGAGTTTTATCAGGAGCTGTATACAGCTGATAGACATGTAGAAGCGACGTCCGGGGAGGAATTTCTGCGAGACCACGAAACTTCGAAGGTTACTGCGGAACAAAGTGAGATGTTGTCTGCCTTAATTGTGGGGGATGAGGTCGAGCTAGCTCTAACCTCGCTAGCAGCCGGGAAGGCCGTCGGTCCTGATGCGATACCACTGGAATTCCACCGCACGTTCTGGCAAACTCTCCGAGGAGAGCTTGAATCCTTGTTTCAGCTTGCCCAGAAGGGCCTGACTCCCGATTCCTGGCGCAAAACCACCATTGTAGTTTTTAAAAAAAAGGATAAACCCGAGGTCAGCCCATCATCATACAGACCCATCTCCCTGATATGTGCTGACAGTAAGATCTATTCCAAAATAATCGCCCGTAGGTTGGGTAAGATTATTACCCCATTGGTCAATATTCGCCAACATGGGTTTATCCCGGGCCGAGATACGTCGGATCATGTTAGGCGTGCCATAGCACTCTTTGATTGGACTCAGGCTACGAAGACACCTCTTGGGATGATCCTGCTGGACGCAGAGAAAGCGTTCGACAGGGTCTCCTGGGGTTTTCTTTGGTCTACCCTGTATGCAAAAGGCCTACCAAAGGATTTTATTCAAGCAGTGCAGGCACTTTATGTACTTCCTGAGGCCTCTATCCGAATATCTGGTCAGGTATCCAATTCATTTATTATAAGCAGAGGAACCCGGCAGGGTTGCCCCTGCTCTCCGTTATTATTTGCATTTTATATAGATCCTTTTTGAATAAACTTGAGGCAAATACATCGATTGAAGCAGTCATGGCCAATGGTATCACTTATAAAATATTAGCGTATGCCGATGACATTGCTGTTTTCACCTCTAATATAAGATCTGCTCTTCCGGCATTAAAAGAGTCAGCAGAATCATTTGGCCGTGTCTCGGGATACAAACTAAACATTGACAAAACCCAGACTTTACATTCCGCTACTGCACTCCCGGAAGATGTTCCAACTGTATCTGTAGCAACATATCTTGGAGTCAAGATCATGGCAGCAGTAGAGCATATACCTGAGCTAAACATCGGCCCGATAACAAGGAATATCAACAAGACACTTGAGTGACTAGACCATCTACATCTGTCAATAAGCGGTCGATGCAATGTCATCAAAATGTTGGTCTTGCCTAAATTCCTATACTTATTTCGGACTATACCTCTAGAATTTCCGGCTTCCAGTATTTCTAAGGCCGAAAGGGTATGTGCTAGATTTCTATGGGGGTATCGCAGAGCTAGAAGAGCAGTCAAATGGATGATTTTGCCCAGACTTAGGGGGGATGGGGGCTCCCCAGCCTTCTCCTTTATCATTGGGCTGCATTGTTACAACATATGGGCCTATTATTGGTTGGGGATAAGGCAATAGTTCCAGATGCTATTAGACCTACTATATATGAGGTTACACTTGGTGATCCTGCTGGTCAATGTCTAGTAACATTTTTAGAGCTGAGTTATTATAAGAAAACTACATTTAAAACCATTCAATCAGCCTATTCTATTTGGAAAAAGATACGTCGGAAGTTTGGCATCTCGAATATTAACGCTTACACCCCGTTCTCGTCATATAGTCTTTTACCCTCAATTTTTCATGACTTAACCATGTCCAGTTGGGAAAACTTAGGGATTAATGTCCTGGGTGATGTCTGCTGTGAGGGACAAATTGCCTCCTTCTCCAATCTACAAGAGAAGTTTGGCCTTTCTACGAAACACTTTTTTAAATTCTTGCAGATCAGGAGGTTCCTGGGTAAAACCATGGCACAATCAGATACAAATATGGGAAAAATACCCCTGGTTGACATAATAGGGAATAGATCTCGGATTGGGACAATATATCAAATGTTGTTGGCCGGGCTCCCCGATGACCTGTCTACTCAGACTGATAGATGGGGAAGGAAGTTCGGTAAAGAAGGCATTGACCTAGAGTTGTTCTGGAACTCGCCAACCAGATTTTAATTACCGTCAGCCTGAGGACTCAAGATTTTATGTCGGTTTTCGACTTGTACTATACTCCTGGGAAGGTTTCTAAATGGGCTGGATCTCGGGGCAACTCCTGCAGCAGGTGCGGGGCATGGGCTGCCGACACGATCCACATGTTTTTTTCCTGCCCCAAACTTGAAAAATTCTTTCAAGACATTGAATGTTTCTTGAACCAGATACTTGACATACCGGTTTTTATAACACCCGATTTGATTATTTTGGGGGTAGAAGGTAGCCAGGGTAGTCGGTCCCGGCCCAGATTCGAAGGCGGTTTTGTATTTATTGCTATGGCTGTCGCTAGAACATGCATTACTTCCCAATGGATCAGCCCTGACCCACCTACATTCATCATGTGGCAGGCTAAGGTGTTAGTCATTTACAACATGGAATTAGCTGTATATAAATTGAAAGGACGTAGGAGAAGGGAAATGGGGAGGAAAATCTGGTCGTCGATTACTAGCTGGATAGGATGAACATGCCTGTCCTTGGGTTCCTTTACATTTGTATATCTTTTTAGACTCCCTTCATTTAATGCTTGCACTCTCTTTGCCTTTGTAGGATTTCCTTTTTTCTTCCACTTTTTGTTTTCTTTTTCTGTTTTCCTTCCTGTGTCCTTTTTTCTCTTCTTTCCTCTCTTCTAGGTAGAGGGGTATCGTGGGAACTCCGTTGTCTATTTTCGGTTTTGCTGTTGTCTATTATGTATTATTTTGTACTTTCAAATGCCATGACCACCTGTTAATTGTTGAAAAATGAATAAATAAAATTTTTAAAAAAGGAAGTATTGCTGTTTTAAATTTTGTAGCTCTAACATTCTGAGCAGTCGGTGAAAAATGAAGGAGCACCAGAAAAGTGAGGTTTAAAAGATGTCAGCAGAGGAATTAGTGATGACGGTACTTTGTATGAATCTGTGGAAAGTTATACTTGAAGTAGGGTATATAAATGTAGATCACTGTTTGATATGGGCAGTGCACTGAGTCAAGTTTAAAGGTCTGTGTGGTTTTGTGACAGAGGTATTTGCCTATTTGTACGTGTATTCTCAAATATTTTATGCATCTTAATATGGTAGACGTTTGAAACACAGGTATACAACTATTTGTATGTTTCTTTTTATGTATGACAACACTAGGAAAAGGCACAGACAAATGCATGCATGCTTTCAGGAACATGGTGAGACTTACAACAGTAACATGGGAAAGATTGCTATTTTAAATTTGGTTGTTCTAAGATTCTGAGCAGTTGGTGAAAAATGAAGGTGCATCAGAAAAGTGAGGTTTAAGACATGTTGGAAGAGGGATTAATGATTAGGGTACTTTGTATGAGTCTCTGGAAAGGTACACTTGAAGTAGGCCATATAAATGTAGGTGTCTGCTTGAAATGGGAAGTGTCGTCTGCCAAGTTGAAAGGTCTGTGTGGCCTTGTGACTGAGGTATGTGTCTACTTGTACATGTATTCTCACACGTGTTATGCATCTAAAGATGTAGACGTCTGAAACACAGGTATACAACTATTTGTATGTTTCTTTTATATATGATGCCACTAACAAAAGGCATAGACATATGCATGCTTTCAGGAATATGGTGAGAGTTACAACAGTGACATGGGAAGGATTGGTGCTTTAAATTTCTCTTGGTTCTTTCTGTACTTGTCTTGCCTCTTTGTGCACCTCCGTTGCTTTTTGTGCAGTTCTGTTGGCTCTTTCTGCATTTCTGTTGCTTCTGTCTGCAGTCCTCTTGCCTCTTTCTGCACTGTTCTTTCCTCTTTCTCCACCTCTGTTGCCTGTTTGTGCACCTCTCTTGCCTCTTTCTGCACCCCTCTTGTCTCTTTGTGTACCTCTCTTGTCTCTTTCTGCATCCTTCCTTACCTCCTTCGGCACCTCTCTTGCCAATTTCTGCACCTTTCTTGCTTTTTTCTGCACATCTCTTGTTCCTTTCTGCACCTCTCTTACCTTTTTCTGTACCTCTCTTACCTTTTTCTGTACCTCTTTGCCTCTATCTGCACCTCTGTTGCCTTTTACTGCACCTCCGTTGCTTATTTTTGCATTCCTCTTGCCTCTTTCTGTACCCTTCTTCCCTCTTTCTGCACTTCTGTTGCCTGTTTGTGCACCTCTCTTGCCTCTTTCTGCATCCCTTTTGCCTCTTTTTGCACCTCTTTTACCACTTTCTGCACTTCTCTTGCCTCTTTTTTTCCTTTTTGTTGCCTCTTTCTGCACTTCTCTTGCTTCTTTTTGTACATCTTTTGCCTCTTTTTGCACCTCTCTTGGTTCTTTCTGCACCTCATTTGGTTGTTTCAGTAGTTCTCTTCCTTCTTTGTACACGTCTTTTGCCTCTTTCTGCACCTCCCTTACCTCTTTCTGTACATCTCTTGCCAATTTCTATATGTTTCTTGCTTTTTTCTGCACGTCTCTTATCGATTTTTACACCTCTCTTGCCTTTTTTGCCCCTCTGTTGCTTCTTTCTACACTCTTCTTCCCTCTTTTTGTACCTCTGTTGCCTCTTTCTGCATCTCCCTCATGTCTATCTGCACCTCTCTTGCCAATTTTTACACCTTTATTGTTTCTTTTTGTATGTGTCTTGTCTTTTTTTTAACCTCTCTTGCCTTTTTCTGCAGCTCTTTTCCTCTTTCTGCACCTCTCTTGCCTTGCACTCCTCTTGCCTCTGTCTGCACTCTTCTTGCCTGTTTCTGCTCCTCTGTTGCCTTTTTGTGCACCTCTATTGGCTCTTTTGGCACCCCCTCTTGGCTCTTTCTGCACCTCTCTTGCCACTTTCTGCACTTCTTTTGCCTCTTTCTGCACTTTTCTTCTCTTTCTACACTTATATTGCTTCTTTCTGTACCTCTCTTGCCTCTTTCTGCACCTCTGTTCTTTTTGCACATCAGTTTCTTCTTTCTGCAGCTCACTTGTCTCTTTCTGCACTCTTCTTCCCTCTTTTGCGTCTTTGTTTACTTTTCTTGCCTGTTTCTGGACTTTACTTGTTGTTTTTGCACCTCTGTTTGTTCTTTCTGCACTTCTCTTGCTTCTTTCTGCACCTCTATTGCCTGTTTCTGTGCCTTTCTTGCCTCTTTCTGCACATATGTTGCTTCTTTCTGCACTTCTCTTGCTTCTTTCTGTACCTCTCTTGCTTCTTTCTGCAACTCTCTTGCCTCTTTCTGCACATCTGTTGGTTGTTTCTGCACTTCTCTTGCTTCTTTCTAAACTTCTCTTGCTTTTTTCTGCACCCCTCTTGCCTCTTTCTGTACCCCTCTTCCCTCTTTCTACTCCTCTTGCTTCTTTCTGCACTTCACTCTCTTCTTTCTGCATCTCACTTACCTCTTTTTGCACTTCTCTTGCTTCTTTCTCCACCTCTCTTGCCTCTTTCTGCACTTCTCTTGCCTCTTTCTGCACTTCTCCTGCCTCTTTCTGTACCTCTCTTGCGTCTTTCTGTATCTCACTTGCCTCTTTCTGCTCCTCGCTCTCTTTTTTCTACACTCCTCTTGCCTCTTTCTGTGGGAAACGGCCTTAACAATGAATCAATAACAACGAGTGTACTAAACAACGAATCCTCAACAACGACCTTTACCTGAACCACGACCTCATTAACCACTACTGTACATGAACAACGACCACCTAAACCACTACTGTACATGAAGCACGACTTAATAAACCAGAGGTAAGTGTCAATAATTAAATAATTAATCTTAAATGCAAGTGTAATTATATTAAAATAATTGCAATTAGGAACGGGATGTAAGGTATTTAATTTTAATCAGGCTTTCGATAGATTAGTCTTTACTGTGTTAGGCCAGTAGATGGCACTGTTGGTTTGTTATGCAAAGATGCGATCTTGATCTGTGCAAAATGCGACTGGTTGTCACATTTGAAATGGTGACAAAATGGAGATTGGCCGTTTTTTAAATGTTTTAATTAAGTCTAATCATTTTACAAATGAAAAAACGGTCAACAATCCGTTTTGAAAAAAAGAATATATTTTCGGTAAGTACTTGCTTTTTTACTATAGTTTAAATTAGTGCATTTTGTGTTATTTTAATTTAATTTATTTAGCATTCTAGTCAAAATAAAAAAAAAGATGGATTTATATTTTGTTTTTTAGCGTACATTAGTGTCATTTTGTAAGTTTGTCCGTATTTGTAAAAAACGATTTTTAAGATTGATAATTTAAAGATTAAATACATAAAAATGTTTTAATAAAAAGACATGTTTAATATAATTACATTTTTTGTACTGTGTTTCAAACGTGTTTAAGAGAACGTAGTGGTAGATTCGGGTAATATGGAAATTGATTATTTTTCGTGGTTTAGTAAGTCGTTGTAAAGAACGTAGTGGTTTGGCATTGGTAGTGGTTTAGCCTTCGTGGTTAAGGCATTCATTGTTAAAGTGGTAGTGGTTTAGTCATACATCCCTTTCTGTACCTCTCTTGCTTCCTTCTGCCCTTCTCTTGCTTATTTCTGCACCTCTTTCCTTTCTGTATTTCTCTTACTTCTTTTTGCACCTTTCCTCCTCTTTCTGCACTTCTCTTGCCTCTTTCTGCACATTTCTTCTTCTTTCTGCACCTTTCTTGCTTCTTTATGTACATCTGTTGCTTCCTTCTGCACCCCTCTTGCTTCTTTCTGCACCTCTGTTGCTTCTTTCTACTCTTCTCTTGATTCATTCTGCACCTCTCTTGCTTCTTTCTGTACCCCTCTTCCCTCTTTCTGCACCTCTCTTCCCTCTTTCTGCACTACTGTTGCCTCTTTCTGCACCTCTCTTGCCTCTTTCTGCACTTCTCTTGCCTCTTTCTGCATTTCTGTTGCTGCTTTCTGCACTTCTCTTGCCTCTTTCTGCACTTCTCTTGCCTTTTTGTGCATCTCTGTTGCTTCATTCTACACTCTTCTTGCCTCTTTCTTCTCCCTTGTTCCCTCTTTTTGCACTTCTGTTGCCTCTTTCTGTACTTCTCTTGCCTCTTTCTGCATCTCTCTTGCCTCTTTCTGCACATTTCTTCCTCTTTCTGCAGTTCTCTTGCCTCTTTCTGCACTTCTCTTGCTTGTTTTTGAACGTGAGTTGCTTCTTTATACACTTGTCTTGCTTTTTTCCGCACCTCTCTTGCCTTTTTCAGCACCCGTCTTGTCTCTTTTGCACTTCTCTTGCCTCTTTCTGCATCTCTCTTGCCTATTTATGCACGTCTCTTGCATGTTTGTGCACTTCTGTTGCTTCTTTGTGCACCCCTATTGTCTCTTTCTGCACCTCTAATGCCTCTTTCTGCACTTCTCACATTTTTCTGTAGCTGTGTTGCTTCTTGGTGCATTTCTTTTAGCTCTTTCTGAACTTTTCTTTTTCTTTCTGTCCCCTTCTTTCTCTTTCCGCAATTCTCTTGCTTGTTTCTGCACTTTTGTTTTTTATTTGTTATAAAGAGAATAGCAATGTAATTGTAAGTAATTGCTTAGTGGGTATTATGAATATCGACATGTAATTAATTTAAAATTGTTAATTGATGTAACAAACTATTGAAACTTTTCTTTGTTTTTCAGAAATTTATTTTATTTGGATCACAAAGTGAAGATGACAAGAAAACATGAAGAGTGAAGAGAACAAAGAAAACAGTACTACTTAAAGAAAAGTAAAAAGAGTGTATCCTTTCACTTATGCACTACCCATGCACTCATCCAATCACCCACACACTATCCCTGCACTCATGCAATCACTCAGATACTACCCATGCACTCATGCACTCATGCAATCACTTAGGCACGATTCTTTTAGTCTACCATTCACTTAGGCACTACCCATGCACTCATCCATTCTCTCAGGCACTACCCATGCACTCATGCAGTGACCCAGGCATTACACTTGCACTCATCATTTCACTCAGGCAGTAACAATGCACTGATCTAAGCATGCAAGGATTACCGTTCCACTTATTAAGTCACTCAGGCACTATCCATGCACTCATTCTCTCAGGTACTACCCATGCACTCATCCAGTGACCCAGGCATTACTCTTGCACTCATCCTTTCACTCAGGCACTGCCCATGCACTGAACTAAGCACCCAGGCAATACACCTGCACTAGGCACTACCCATGCACTCATCCAATGACATAGACATTATGCTTGCACTCATCCTTTCAGGCAGGCACTACCCATGCACTCATCCAATCACCCAGGCACTATACCTGCACTCATAAAATTACCCAGGCACTACCCATGCACTCATGCAATCACTCAGGCGCTATTCTTGTACTCAACCATTCACTCAGGCACTACCCATTCACTCAACCATTCTCTCAGGCACAACTCATGCACTAATGGAATAACCCAGGTATTACCCTTGCACTTATCCTTTCAGTCAAGAACTACCCATGCACTCATCCAATCACCCAGGCAGTACCTCTAAACTCATGCAATCACTCAGGCACTATTCTTGTACTCAACCATTCACAGAGGTATTACCCATGCACTCGTCCAATGACCCAGGCATTATCCTTGCACTTATCCTTTCACGCAGGCACTATCCATGCACTCATCCATTCTCTCAGGCACAACTCATGCACTAATGCATTAACCCAGGCATTACCCTTGCACTTATCCTTTCAGTCATGCACTACCCATGCACTCATCCAATGACCCAGGCACTACCTCTGCACTCATGCAATCACTCAGACACTAGTCTTGTACTCAACCATTCACACAAGCATTACCCATGCACTCATCCATTCTCTCAGGCACTACCCATGCACTCATCCAATGACCCAGGCACTACACTTGCACTGATCTTTTTACTCACTCACTACCCATGCACTCATCTAAGCACCCAGGTATTACCCTTGCATTCATGTAGTCACTCAGGTACTACACATGCAGTCATCTAATCACCCAGGCAGTACCCATGCACTCATGCAATCACCCAGGCACTACCCGTGAACTCATGCAATCACTCAGGTACTACTCTTGCACTAAACCATTCACTCAGGCACTACCAATGCACTCATTCATTCTCTCAGTCACAACCCATGCACTAATGCAATAACCCAGGCATTACCCTTGCACTTATCCTTTCAGTCAAGCACTACCCATGCACTCATCCAATCACCAAGATAGTACCTCTGCACTCATGCAATGACTCAGGCACTGCTCTTATACTCATCCTTTCTCTCAGGCAGTACCCGTGCACTCATCCAATCACCCAGGCAGGACATCTGTACTCATGCAACCACCCAGGCACTACCAATGCACTCATCCATTCACTCAGGCATTACGCATACGCTCATCCATTCACGCAGCCACTACTCATGCACATATCAAATCACCCAAGCACTACTCTTTCACTCATTCATTCACTCATGTATTATGCATGCGCTCATCCATTCACTGAGACACTACTTATGCACAATTCTTACACTCATCACACACACATTTGTGCAAGCAATCACTTTCACTACATACCATTTTTCTATTCTTAATCAGTATAGGTGGTTCTGTGAGAACCTTTTTTTAAAAACAATTGTGAGGTTTTTTGTATTTTCTGAATTTTTTTCATCTTATGGTGTTTTTGAATTTTTTTAAGTAAAAAACAAAAGTTAACCAGTCCAACTATGGTGTTTCAGAAGAACAAAGAAACACAAGGTAGAACCCCCCCCCAAAAAAATTAGCACTTATGTGCGTTCAAAAGATTAACAATAGCTTAAATTGACAATTCTCCAACGCAAAGAGTGGTTAAACATTTGAGACAGTGAATTCCTGCTGCATTCGCAAGTTCACGGACAATCTGGGGTTGTGGAGTGGTGAGTACAACACCTGCTGTGGTAGATGGTTTATTGCCATCATCAGCTGCAGCTTGGTCCCTCTTCTGTCGTTCCATCACCTCTTGTGCAAGACAAGTTGGATGTATTGTTTCTTGGTGTTTCTTTTTCTTAAATATGTTTTTATTGGGCAGAAAACGCAAACAGATCATAGAACAAAAATTCATCCATAGAGAATCAACATCATGGTACAGGCTTAAAAAAGACACTCAATAATAAAAAGGCATATACTTCAACAAACAATAAATATCATAAATGGCATAAATAGCATAAATTCATAATCCATATCCAGTGTCACCTATGACGCAAAAGAAAAAAAGATTTCATATTTTAAGAAAATATAAGGACATAAAACATTGCTAAAAAACATTTAAGCTATATTACCGTCCTCTCTTTTTAATATTTTTTTCAGTTTACTTGAGTAATCAGGGCATAGTCCTCCCATGTAGCTCTGAATATATGAAGGGCCCCTACACTCTTTGCATAAGCCTCTTCAAATTGATAGTTCCGGTCAAATTTAGAAAGTCACGGGCCAATTGTTGGTACCTTCAATGATCTCCAATTCTGCAGCACCAGAGATCTAGCTACCGCTATTGCTATAAATACAAAGTATTGCCGAACGTCTGGCAGCTGTAGGTCTGCGTGGTAGAACCCAAATAAGGCTAGCGACGTTGAGGGGAGAATGATTATGGACATGCAACAACTAATAAACCTAAAAACCTCCTCCCAAAAGTGTTGCAGTCTACGGCATGTACAAAATATATGAGCCCATTCTCCCGCCCCAACCCTATTACATCTAAAACAGTGATTAGGAGTTGATGGAAACAGTTTATGAAGCCTAAGGGGGGTGTAGTACGTCAGCCATCTCGACAAAAAGACATGCTTTTAAAATTGGCCGCCCTCAAAGCCTTATTCCCAATTTCACAAAATGTCTGCCATTCCTTATTATTAAAACGACAATTTGTTTCCTGGGCAATTTTTGGAAGCATCTCATCGATAAGCTTATTATTCATGCCTTGACGCAGAACCCAATACCAGTTACCCACACCGCTCAGATTCTTCTCTGCAAATATTTTTAGAATTGTTTTTTCCATCTCATTGATCATTGTGTAGTTGGTCTTCAGGAAGCCTATAATTTGTCTGAAGCTTAACCACAAGCCTCTACTTTGGGGGTCAGATTGCAATGCAAATGATTCCCACGTTATCAAATGGTTATAGTTATAAAAAATCGCCTAGCCTCCAGAACCCCAAATTGTTGTAGGACTGTAACACCCTTTGGGAAAACTGAAGACCTCAAACCTCACAATCATGAAGAGAGATATATGTATGGCATGTTGGAAGATTATATGTTTTAAAAAAATATTGAGTAAGAGTTACAATTGCGATTATGACCATATATATTGTTTTCATTGTTAGTTTTATTTTACGAAGAAACACTGGTAGCTTAATCACGTTTTCTGTTAGCATATGGTTTAACATAAAATTATCAAATTTCGAAGAAGAAGGGGCTGGCAAATGAGATAATAAACTAACTAGTGCGGCTTGATAATAGGTGGAAAAATGGGGTAGTGCAAGCCCCCCCTGCTCTATATCTAACTGTAGAATGGCTAATTTGACCCGGGTTTTTTCTTTGCCCATATAAACTCCCGAATAACTTTAGCCAACTCCTTAAAATATAAGATTGGTACTTTTAAAGGCAAATTTAAAAATAGAAATACCAGCAAGGGAAGTATTGACATTTTCACTAGGGCAACTCGGCCCACTAGTGATAGAGGTAGTAACGTCCATCTTTCTAAAAGCCTTTTTACCTGTGTAAGGGTATTTCCATAGTTTAGTTAGAATAATTGAGAGAGGTCGGCAGTAACATATCTACCAAAATATCTTATAGGTCGAGATGGTAAAAATTTCAGGCCTGCTGGGAGTTCGGCCGCTGTGGAATTAAACAGCTGAACCTCCGTTTTAGCCTGGTTTACTTTATATCCGCCGAGATCTGTAAACGCCTTGATCTCCCCCAACACTGCCTGGAAATTTTCCTTATCTGCCTTCAGATATATAATCATATCGTCGGCAAACAGCTTGATTTTGGCCATCCCCATTAAAGGAGCCACAATTGCAGCGTTAGAATGACTTTTTACTGCCAATTGCTCAATAAAAAGAGCAAATAGGAGGGGGGACAGGGGACAACACTGTCTAGTGCCACGTTTAATCACCACCTCTCCTACCTGCTCCGCGTTAACAATTATCTTTGCGACTGCCCCATTGTAGATTCCCCTCAACATCTCTATCAAACAGGCTGGGAAGCCAAACTTCCCTAGAATAAAAAAGAGGGCCTGCCGGTCCAAAAGGTTGAATGCCTTTTCTGCATCCATCATTGAAATAGCCACTTTGTCCTTGTTAACTAAAAAGTAGTCAATTGCCTGTAGCAGAAAAAAGTATTAGCTGCCATTGATCTACCAGGTAAAAAGCCTGTTTGGTCCGCATGGACTACCTGTTGTGCACAGCCCGCGATCCTATTTGCCCAGATTTTCATAAAAAGCTTATAATCAACATTTAATAAACTTATTGGGCAATAGGAGCTCGGGTTGTTTGGGTCCTTATCTTTTTTAAGATGGAGATCACCACTGACTCTTTAAATCTATCAGAAATAGGAGTCCCTTCCAAAATTTAATTATACAAAGATAATGAAAATGGAGAGAGATCATCTAAAACATCTTGTAAACTTCCACCGGAATACCGTCATTACCACTTGCCTTAGCGCTAGCCATCCCTTTTATAGTTTCAATTAATTCTAAAAGTTAAATCGGTTTGCTTAATGCCGTGCTGTCAGACTCTGTGATTTTAGGTAACTGAAGATCGGTGAAGTCCTCGAGATCCTGTAGAACTACTATCTGGGTCTCAGCATAAATTCCCTTAAAATGAGATATGAATATTTCAGCGATCTTATCTTTACCCCCTACCAGATTTGTAGTACTAGGGTCTCTTATTTGTGAGATCAGCTGCCTGCTTTGATGTGTTCTAGTGGACCAAGGTAAAAATGTACCTACAAGCTGGCTCTCTTCATACACTTTCTGCTGAAACGCCTTACTCCCTGAAATCTCTTCTAAAGTACAAAAAAGTTTTTAACTGCTCTTTTGCTCTTGATAATTCCTGCTGTAATATCTTCTCATCAAGGTCACATAGAGGCATAGAATTAAGATCTGCCCTAGCCCGATCTACATCTTTTTGTAGTAGTTCTATCTTCCGTTGCCTCTGCTTATATGTATTAGCTTTATATCCAATCACCATCCCCCCGGAAGAAGCCTTAGAAGCTTCCCACACCATAAAATCTGGGGCTGAGTTAATATTCTCTTTAAAAAACCGCTGTATAAATTTCTGCATTTCTGTGATCCATACTGAATCTGAAAGCAGTGCTTTATCGAAATGCCACCTGGTGTTGCTTTTTTGAGGGGTGCATAAGCGTATCACCAAAGAAACTATTGAATGGTCCGAAAAGGAATTGGCAAAAATATCTGACTCTCCTCTTACAAGTTGTTCATTTAGCAGAAAGAAGTCAAGTCGTGAGGCTGTTTTAAACCAAGCGGAGTAACAAGTAAACTGCATCGACCCTGGAGGATCTACCCTCCAAGGATCAATTAAGGCAAAATCTTCTTTCATAACTTTTAATAATTTTGCAGTCTTTGATTTTAGTTGCTTCTTGGCCTTATTTGAGGTATCTAATCCTAAGTCTTGTATAAAGTTAAAATCCCCTTACCTAAAGAACCGCTGAGCATTTATTAACATATCATATACCTGTTTTAAGGCATTAATATCATCAAAGATTGGTCCATAATAGTTTATAATATTAAGACAGATCCCAGTGACTAAAACCTTAATCCAAATCCACCTTGCTCCCTCATCATGGATCACATTTCTCACCTCCAAATCCAGTGTGGAT
The DNA here is from genome assembly GCA_963921515.1 of Calotriton arnoldi. NCBI lineage: Eukaryota > Metazoa > Chordata > Amphibia > Caudata > Salamandridae > Calotriton > Calotriton arnoldi. The sequence goes on from CAWUFW010020890.1 coordinate 51,502, forward strand.
GAGAATAGAATACCCACTCCTCGCACTGCCCTATTTGTTGAAGTGAAATAAGCTTGCAAATACTTCCTGGGGAGTGGAAAATTGGGGGTGTTAGTCTTAAGGTGTGTCGCCTGCAAAAAAATCACCTGGGGGGAGAAGGAGCCCAACCATTTCAACAATGCCCCTCTTTTACGAGCTTTCAAAAAGCCACTAACATTGCATGAACTTATCTTTAGTGATTGAGACATTCTTCAAGATTCACCATAGCACAGTTTTGATACACCCCTTTTCATATGTCCGCACTTGCTGAAGTTGACTCAAACCTTTTTCTACCATATCTAATGCAAATAACTCCTCAACCCTTACACTTTCTCCAATCTTCTACCTTACCCAGTTCTGACCTCTTGTTATTCTGCCCTTTTTTAACTGCTTGATCCCACAACCCCCTTCCCTGAACCCCCCTGAGGGAGGGAATGGCCCTTAACTATCTTCCTCAGCCCTCCCAACAATCAAGGGTGCCTTGACCTGGTGCGTGATCACACGTCTCTGTACCCTCCTGCTCCAAGGTACTTAACCTCCATCTTAAGCGTCCATAGAGAAAACCCCCCCTTCATAAAGTGCTGACAGAAAAAAGTGCTTGTGGTTCTTGTGCCTATACCAGCCAAGACAAGAAAGAGAAACCCCCCGTCTAAACCTTAGTTTATAAGCTGAGTTTAACACTCTAATGAGTAATACAAAAAACTCCCTCCAAGGAAAAAAGTGCCACGTGCTATTTAGAGAAACCTTATTGCAAAAACCTCTTAAAATCTGGAATACCAACCGGATAAAAAAAACCTACTGATTGACCATAAAAAGAGATTAGTGCCATCTTTTCCCATTAAAACACATCAAGGAATTCTATTGAGTGACTCTAAAATGGTAAAAAAGATACCAATCAAAGTGCAGACAGTGTATACAATATACAATATAAAAGTGCAGAATGCAAAAATTTAAACCAGCTGACTTGAGAAAATCTCCTACATGAGCTGTGCTTAATTAATTAGGCTGAATTTCCTATTCCTTCAGCTATATATACTTATATTCTGTTCCACAATAAACCAGACCACCCCACAGATTTCCCCACAATTTTCCTACTTCCCACTTGCTTGTGTAGTTTTATGTATTAACATTTGGGCCTCTCCCAAAGTAGAGCAAAGATGGAACTGGCCCTTCCATAAAATTTTCAATTTGGACTGATGGGTGATAGAGGCCTGTGCCCCTGCGCTCTTGAACTGACCAATCAGCCCCACAAGTTCTCTTTGCCAAAGCGCTGCAAGTGCAGACATATCAGAGAATACTCTCACCCTGGCCCCCCCAGGAAGAACGACATCCTTCTTTTGTATTGTCTTATTTAAAACAGCCTCTCTAATATGAAAGTCAGAAAAGTTCACAATCATCGTCCTTGGGTACTTAGCCCCTGGAAGTGTTTGGGAAGGAACCCTACGGGCCCTCATTATAGTGAGATCCTCCGGTGTACTCTCCAATATATGCTCTCTGATCAGTGATTCCAAATACGACAAGGGGTTAGAGTGTCCATTGAGGCGCTCACTGTCCTCCGGAATCCCTGTAAAGTGCAGATTTGATCGCCTCGCATAGTTCTCCATTTCGTCCATCTTCAACTGTGAGGCCTGCAGCTTTTTCTGGAGAGAAACGATATCGGAGTCACATGCTAAAGAATGGTCTTCAATATCTGATACTCGTTGTACCAGTTCTTTGATTCACTCTGGTACTTGTTGAACCATACCCTCAATTATGTCTAGTCTTTGATGCAATAAGGTAAGCTCTTGGGCCTGAGAGGTCTTTCAGTCACGTATTTCTCCTAGAATAGTCTCAAAAAGCTGCTGCATTTGATGCATCGAGAGCATAGCAGGCTGACTCTCCTTTCCGCTTACTCTCTCCCAGGGCTGCTCCAGCGCCATCACAGACCCTGTTGATTTTGCAGAAGAATCTCTTTAGCTCTGGCCTCCAGCGGGAGACTCTGAGACACTGAGGTGAACGCTGGACCCGAACAGTCTATCCTCAGTATGTCCTGGAGAGGTGCGTCCAGGACTTTCCTCACTTCAGCCTGCTCCCTTGGAACCGGGTCACCGTCAGCCAGGATTTCCAGAGAGTCCAATAGCCAGAGAGTCCCTAGATGATATTCCGTCTGGGGTCTGGCCTACAAGATGTAAATGTAAATTGGTATCTTCATGCATTCCTTCACGGTTCTTGGAGAATAAAGTATAGTCTTTATGGGAGCTATCCATCCCTCTCCCTTTTCGCTTCTCCTCGGGCTCCTTTGCTGCAGCCATTGGTACAGACACTGTACCACTTCCAGTCCCCTCATTCTCCTGCACATTGTTGTAAGAGGCCTGTAAATCCTGCAATGCCCTTGACTTTACTGAGCTATCCTCTGGAGAGGACTTTGTGGCAGATGCTGCAGGTCACCTTTCGAGCGTTAACTTTCTTCTCTCCCTTCGGCACAGTGAAAAACGCCCACACAATGCTTTCTTTGCACTTTTTCACTGGCTCTTCCACCTCTTCCATCTCCTCCTGCTGCTCCTCTTCAGGAAAAGTTGATGCCATTTTTTAATGGAAAAAATGTTGGAACCCCAAATAAAATAAAGAATTTCCAGAGCCTACAAAAAAGTAGTCTAACAAGGAGACACACCCAAAATGAAAGGACTAGAACAGGTGTTGGTTCCATCCTCTAAGAGAATGAAAAGCTTTTTAACCAATAAAAAGCTTTCTTTCCATGTCACATGGATTCGCATACGGGACGTGCACCCATCGCGTATACGTCGCACACCCATAAAATGTAGTACATTTAATAAAAAAGTATACATTGTTATTAGCATATTGTGTTTGAAACTATTTTAATGTAAAGTCTTTAAGCAAAACAGATATTTAAACTTGCAACATTGATATTTCGTACTTTTTAAAATTACACCGGAGTCGCGACCCCTATGCGATTCCAGAAATATGTGCCAGTAAGATTCGCGACCCCTACGCAAACGGTGCACGATGGTGCCACATACATAAAAATGTGTTTTAAACATCTTAAAAATATTTTACAACTACACCAATACTATTTTTTGGGATTCAATAATAAACTTCTTTGTTTAAAAAATATATAATTTCAGTGTAAGTACGTATTTTAGACTTACATTCATGTAACGGATCCGTGCACCGAATGTGAAGATCGGCGACTGGTGCGTGATACTGTCACGTCCTCAAAAATCTGTTAAAAACATTTCAAAACAAATTTATAGCTTCTATATTACTATTTTTTGGCACTCAGTAATAAACCTCTTCGTGAAAAAAATATATTAAGTTGTTCTAAATATGTATTTTAGACTGATATTCGTATAACGTATCTGCACACCCATTGCGTAGGTTCGCAATTGGTGCGCTACCCTTTTTTGTAAACCCCAAAAAATATATATATAAAAAAGATATTTATCATAATGAGAAAACAAAACATCTTAAACACTATTAAAAGCAATCATACAAATTTTAATTTAGCAAAAAACAGTAAAAAGAATTACCCTAAAATATTATACACAATTTTCTTTTTCTATTCATAATTCTGTCATATAATATCACACTGTACAAAATTAGGAACAATAGAACAATATTACAATATTACAATTTAGTAAAAACTGTAATTATTCAAATAAATAACACTATAAATCTTTAATCAGCTATGTTATATATATTTTAAAAAAGTGATTATAGTTCTTTTAAAAGTTTTTTAAAATACATAGAAAATCATACAAAAATAGAAAAAAATAGTTACAAACATCTTTTAATAAATAAAATTGTTTAAAAACCTTAGAAATTCAATGGAAAAAAAACTGAGGTTACAGGGACATTATAGTTAGGAATTAGCATTTTAAAAAACCTTAGAAATTCACTGACAAAAACCTGAAGTTTCAGGGACGTTAGAGTTAGGAATTAGCATTTAAAAAACCTTAGAAAGTCACTGAAAAAAGCACATGTTTCCGGGACATTATAGTTAGGAATTAGCATTTAAAAAACCTTGGATATTCACTGAAAAAACCACAGGTTTCAGGGGCGTTATAGTTAGGCTGACATTTCACTCATACAAAACCAGAGAAATTCAACTATAACTCGCACCCCGGCAATGCACTGCTGATGACGTCACATATTACATCACTCATGACATGGTCAGTGACATCACTCAAGACATCACTGATGACATCTCAAATGACAATATTCTGACATGTGCATAAGGCAATTTTTATCAACTCTGCCATATCAGCATCAGCTATCTCCATGCTTTAATGGACTTGACTATTGAGTTTGGTGTTTAGGAGGTTGGAGAGGGTGCAGGTTCAGAGAAGGTTTCTGTACCATTTGTAGCATATCATTTAGCTGGTGCACAGCAAGGGATTATGTGGAAAATGTTTGCCAGGTCCACTCAGGTGTACTTGCAGAGTTTATGTTGGAAAATTCTGTAGGAGGTCGATATGCCTCATTTATTTATTCAAGTTTTGTTTCCACTGGCCATCCTCACACTGGAATGCCGGAAAAATTCCATGACCCCACTGTCCATCTTCATGTTGGACTCCCTCCAAACCTCTTGCACTCTTACCTTGCTGCCATAGGACACTATCATCCTCAACAGCCATCCTCCAGACCAAGGCATTCAAGAACCTGTGAGATCCTATTCATAACAAGTTCTCCTGGGAGTGTGGTTTATATGTGTGCATGGCAGCCATTTAAGGTATAGTTCATACTTAATAGAATCTCTTTCCTCACATAATTAGTCATAGTGCTACTGCTGGTGGATTCATCCTTTCTATGTTGAACAACAGTGTTGAAGAGTCAATTCATTGCCATGCCAGCATCAAACTCATAGTCTGTGTGTAGGAAATTGGGTTATTAGTTGTGTGGCCTGCACCAGTGATAGGTCCACAATCCCTTTACTGAGAACCAAGCACCCCATTGCAGCGCTTGACTCTCTCAGGATAGTGAAGAAGAGTAGTCCAAAGCCTACTCAGGGGAGGTGGTGTGGGCTTGTAGTCACCATTACCTGGCATGCAATAATAACACTCAATAAATGATTGTCCAGTCAGTGCATTTTCTTAAGAAAAGGAGAACTACATTTATTACACATACACACACATACACACACTACGAACTACTATGTGGCAATTTACAAATATGTGCATTGGCAGACATAAAATACCATAGATGATATTGGATAAGCACCTTTGATCCCATAAAGGGGTCTCACAAACATATCAAGTGCGTCTATTGGTTTTGTCAAGGTTCAAGAGCAACAAACCACATGTTGAAATCCTCATTTTGTATATAAATGCAATTGTTAGAACTCATAATCCTGCATGTGAATGCACTTATTAATGCTAATAAAACATATACACTGGGAGCAGTAATCATTATAGAAACCATTACCGTATTTATAATAAGTGAAACCTGTGTTGGTGTATTTTTTATACATTGTTAACCATCAAACTGCAATTATAAAGGCAGCCCCTAGAAGCCATCACATTGTAATGACATACACTGGGCCCCTTAAGGGAGCTTCATGACATGTTTTTCTCTTAACCCCTTTCAGGTTTCCAGGCTGTAAAGACTGTAACCATACACATAGCCCATAGAAGATGCTGCACTCCCAGATGTAGAATGAAAGCCCCAGCCATGGGAGTGCTTGTCACATGGGAGGCAAATCCTGAGGAGGTGTTTTGGAGTCCCTCCCCAACTTAGGGTGGGGACTCCACAAAACTGTCTTGGGGAAAGCTGCATCTTTTCTGATATTGTTGGTGGTGACCCCATCAGCCTGGGGCCAACACAAGGGGAAAATGACCGAAATTAAGACAAAACAATCAGGCCCTTCAGGGCATTATGGGGCGCTCCTTCTGGAGCAATGAATGTTTTATTATTTGCTCTCCATCGGCTCTCTCGCTAACCCAGGAGAGCAACAGTTGCGGTTTTCTTTGTTTTTCTTATTTTCAGTGGTGGCCAGTCCCACCATGGCATCCCACACTTGGTTCACTTTGGGGGTGACCCAGGAAGCCCTCCCTTGGCTGCACTCCGGTTCCTCGCCAAGACAGCACTTTCCTGTGCTGCCGTGGGAGCCAGCAAGCCAGTAACAGCCTCCTGCTCTCCCTAGACATGGGCACAGGGAGTGGGGTAGGCTTCCCAAGTCTGGGGGCAGTGTGACGGTGCTCACCCCCATCATTTTAGCATGCGGGGGTTGGAGTCGGGAATGGGGTCCCGGCCCCCATAAAGGAAGCATGACTGGGGGATGGCGTCCCCGGGCGCTTGAAAGAGTAAATGAAGGGGGACCCACGCACACCCCCTCCTTGGGGCATAAATTTGAAATATCCTTGCGCCGGGCCCTGGCCCACCTTGGGGGTAAATGAAGAAACTGCAGCAGAGCCCCTCACTCTTCATTGCCAGAGAAAGGTTAAAGGCCACCAAACTTTAAAATGCCAGAACTCGGGTTCTGTTTGGCCAATTTGAACGATCCTGGGCTAATTTTACTCCTAGTGGTGAGCTCTACCCACCAGGGCCAGTTGCAGCAACCCCCTCACCTTCAAAGCAGTGCAGACCACAAGGAGCTGGTTCTCCAGGCTCCCTGAACAAGCTCTCATCCTGATCTTGGTTCTTGCACAAGAAGTCCAGGACTTTCCCCCAACTGGTCCTCAGGAGGTGTGAGGTGCTAGGGGTGTGAGGGGCTAGGCTCATTGGCCCTTGGGGAGGCCCACTGCTCCTGGGGTCAACTGGGCAGATTCCTTAGGCCTGAGTGGGGGTCAAGGGGTTCCTCATTCCAGTTTTTCATGGTGGTCCCAGGATCCGGCAGTGTAGAAAAATCTACAGGCAAGAGAGAGTATCCCCCTTGTGCAAGAATTGTTAAAGGGCAGAGGAAGGTTCCAGAAGTCAGGTACCCCTGGCTAATCCTAGGGTGCCAAGTCACCTCTCCACCCCTTTCCCAGCGCTCCTGCACAGCATGCTGGGACAGTCCAAAATGGCATCATCCAGGAGTACTAGTCACATCTGCTCCTGGGGTCTCAGCATGCCCCTCGCTGACATCACTGCCAGGGCCCTGCACACCAAGATTTCACAGAGAGACCCCCCTAGGGTTTGGCTCTAGTTGTCTGGTCCTCGCTAACTATCGCCCTATTTCGCTCTTGCCTGTGATTGCTAAAATAAGCGAAAAATATGTTAATTGCGTTCTCTCCGCCTTTCTGGAGGAGAATGAATGCCTTCATCTCTCCCAAACGGGCTTTAGACCCCAGCAAGGCACTGAGACTGCCCTGTTAGCGGTGATTGAAGAATCAAGGAAGATACTGGATGTCGGAGGCTCCGCGGCCATTATTTTACTCGATCTTAGTGCTGCCTTCGACACGGTCAATCACCAATTGTTGATAGTAAGACTCAGAGAGAATGGGGTAACTGGAACTTTACTAAAATGGCTTGAGTCTTTTCTAGCAGATCGGTTGTTTCAAGTCTTTGAGGGCAATGCTGCCTCTGAATGGATGCCGCTGCAGTGTGGGGTACCTCAAGGCTCCTCCTTGAGCCCCACACTTTTTAATGTTTACATGCGCCCTTTGGCTGAGGTTGTTGAGCCTTTTGGGGTCAAGATTGTCACGTACGCTGATGACACTCAGCTCATTGTGTCCCTCAATCTTTTAGACAACAATAAGTCTATTCTGGCCAATTGTCTGGAAAAGGTCTTGGCATGGATGGACTCTTCTTTCCTAAAGCTGAATGCTGCTAAAACGGAACTGATGTTTTAGGTAAGCCTACCAATCTGGAGAGCAGTGCACTATGGCCTAAATGTCTCGGGGCCATGCCACCCCCTAAAGACCAAATAAAAAGTCTCGGAGTATGGTTGGACCATAACCTGAACTTTAAGGTACAGGCGGGTAGGGTGGCAGGTACCTGCTATGGCACCCTGAAAATGATTAGGAGGATTTTGCCCCTTCTGCCTTTTAATGCCAGGAAACTGCTGGTACAAGCCCTGATTCTCTCGAGGTTTGACTACGCCAATGGGCTCTATCTTGGCTCCCCCTGTTCGACTATAAAGAAACTTCAAACGGTTCAAAACTGTGCGGCTCGACTTCTTATGCAGGCCCACAATAGGGAATCTGCCAAACCATATATTAATTCTTTGCATTGGTTGCCAGTGGCCGAAAGAATCCAATTTAAGGCCTTGTGTATCGCCCATAAATCAATGTCGGATTGTGCTCCGCCAATTCTCCGTTCCATTATTTCCCCGTATCTTCCTAAAAGATCTCTTCGCTCTGAGAAAAAACACCTTGCTACTGTGCCCAGAGTCAACCGAGCTCGGAGCGGTGGCCGTCTATTCTCTGTCATCGCTGCAAAGTGCTGGAATCAGTTACCAGATTATATTCGGTTCGAGGCCAACCATCTTCTATTTCGTAAACGTCTGAAGACTCTGCTGTTCTCCTGATTTTCCCGATTTTGCGGTTTAGGCTCTGTCTTTAGCGCTGGGAAGCCTTTGGTAGCCATGCGCTTTATAAGTGTCTACTCATTCATTCATTCATTTTGTTCACTGGGCTTGGGCAGGCCCATTCCTGGTACACTGTGACAGTAATCTAATTGATGTAGATCATTCCATCACCTTTCCTCCTCAGGAGCTGGGTGAAGTACTGCTATTTGCTCTCTTTTTGTGGGGAGACCTTTGTTTCTGCTGTTGCACACATTTAAAGAGGAAAACACCTCCATTGATTGTTTTTGTGCTGGAAGGTGTCCCTTCCTGCACAAAACCAATCATGCCAGCAATGCAAACACCCTTGCACCATGTTGCAATGGTGCCTGCGTTGCCCTCGCGCACCATGGCACCACGGGAATTTATGCACCGGCGCAGGCAGAAAGGACAGGAATGCACCGTACTTGATTAATACAGCACATTCCTGCCCTTTCCTTCTGACGATGGGCAGCGCAGAACACCAGGCATGGTTTGATGGTCTACGACATGTGTGCAGGACTTTAGAATGGGTCACCTAAGTAATGACAGGGCCATGTGGCCTGTATTGGCTGGGTATCCATCACATCATGAAGTAGCAAATTAGACACTTCCAGAAGTAAGAAAGTTATTAGCTCAGGTAGTGTCTGTTTATAGTGTCTGTTTATAGGCGACTTTGACAGTATGTCCTAAAAAACAACAGTTATGGGAGCATTTGCTCTGGACCCGCAGCACATGTGCCTACTGCAGTACAGGCCATCATTCTACAGACTATTAACGCTATCATTGGCAAAGCGTTCACAAAGCAAGACAATATTCCATTCTGGATTGCTTTCAAGACAGTCAGTTGAAAACGGTCTCTTCTCATACAACACCCTAGGATAAGCACAGAACCCTAAACATGTGTCTCCCCCTTGTGATGGCGCCACCTGTAGAGAACTGTACAACTTGGGGAAACTTGTTTGCAACTATTTACACTATTAAGTATGCCACACCCATTGGGGGTGCAACAGGAGGTTTTGATAGAGGTACAAAATGAGTATAGAACTTCACCTACTCTCAATTTAGGGATGAAAATGAATAGCAGTTTTGAGGCAGACTTCATGAAAGTCCTGAGTAATGTTCATGCAGCAGCTGTTGTTCTGGCAGTGCTCCAACAGCTGGCAGCCCTTCCCCTTCAGGATCCTGAAAGGAAATTTCTGAAAATAAAGAAGGTCGAACCGGAGACTAAAAGGCAAAACAGACAGCAAAAACAAAAACAAGGACTATATCTCCATTAATAGCAGGGGTGGTTATAATTTGAGGCACTGTGATATAATATAAAAGCCATATTAGTATTAGTATTCTGATAACTATTCTTCTTGTTCACCCCATTCTTTTCAGGACCCTGGGACGGGTGCATCAAACAGGAAAGTGTATCAGGACATGAATTTGAGGTCAGTGTAAAGAAAGAAGAGTAAAGCAAAGAAATGTGCCCTACAAACAGATACTTCTGTGGAACAGGACAGCAGAAGGGAGGGTAGTTCACCAGATTCTCAAGGAGCATCTGGTGTTGACTCCAAATAAAGAATATATACAGGTTGAGACATGCTAGAATTTATAATGTAGTAATACCGAATAAGGGGGGACACCGTGCAATATAAAAGCTATATTCTACCCTCATTTTCGAATGCTTATGATATAATTCTTGCAGGAGATGACTGGCCTCTGGTTTTTGTAAAGTATGCACCTCGAGAGGAGGAGGTAGCAATGCAAGCGTTATACTCCCTAGTAACTGAAGAACTCTGGAAAAATACACACATGAGTGGGCTGAAAAACAGCTTTCTGCAATGTGCAGAAATCAGGTGAGGTGGGAAAAAGGATGTGTTCCACATGTAATTCTGTCAAGGAGAGAGGCCCAAGTGAAGCCTCAATATCCTTTGAAGCCAAATGCTAAGCGCAATATAAAAGCTATTTTTAAGCCTGATAACTGTAAACACACACAAATGCACACCTGCAGTACAAAACGCTCCTAATAATAAACTAATGACTATTGACATATTTAATAAGAAAAAATATAAAACAACTTTGGGTATATCCAATGGCTTCTTTATCCAAAATATATTGCCTGAATCTCAGTATTTAACCACTTTTCCCTTCAGTGGTTTTCAATATGCCTATTTTGGAATGCCCATTGAGTCTATCAATAGCCCTGGACCTTTTGCAGCAACAATCATGGAAATCTTAAAGGAAGACCCCGAAGTGATTTGATATATTGATGATGTATACCTTATGGATGATGACTTGACTGACCACCTAGCTAGAGCGGACAGAATGATGAATTTGTTAGTTGGGGTGAGCGAAATTCATGTAATTTGCTTTTGCGTAATTATGCTAAATTATGGCAAAATTATGTGAAATTACACATAATTATTCAAAACTTAAAGCTCTCATTTCACACAATGTTTTTGTGTGAAATGACTCTTGTGCCCAGTTTAGACATATGGACGCATGTAAACAAAAGTATTGAAATCAACAGCTGCTCACATTCTTTTGTTCCTGTGCGTTACTTGCATTTTTGCTGTAACTTTGTACAGCAAATGAGGAGTAATCACATAAAGTGGCATAAGGGCATAAATTAGGGAATTTCATGAATCAAGTGAAACATGAAGTTCCCAGAGTTCTGCAAACTACCCCGGCGTAATCTCAATTTCACCCACCCCAATTGGTTAGCATGATATGAGGATAGAATTAATTTTAAGAAAACTAATATTACATATTGGAATGTGATTTTTCTTGGATATGTATTATCCCTTGAGGGTAAACGTTTGGCACCTGACTTCCTACAGAAGTGTGCTACTTAACCACTGAACATATTGAGACCATTACAAGTTCTGGTGTGATTTCTCAACTTTGGTAGAGCTTATTTGCCATTTTATGCTGAGCAAGTTGAGCCCTTGTAAGATTTAATGACTCCCTTGTTTTCTGAAAATCATTGGGCAAAAACACACAGCTTGGTTACATGGACTGCAAGCAGCCATGTTAGAAAAAAAATATTTACAGATAATAAAACAAGTATAGTAAATAGAGTTATTCCCAGTACCTCTGGCTACACATATATATTATACAATGTGGTATAAACAACCCCCATCATGTACAGATCACATCTATGCTCCTCTGCTGCGGAACACTTCACTCCCACTAAGAAGATTCTTGCTGCAGTGCTGACAGCCATATTGATAGAGCATCCTTTGTGCAGGAGAAACAGATTATTATAGTTTCTCCCACACCTACACCAGAAGTAGCAACAAAAGCAAATATTCCTAATGCTTGGGCTTTATACTTGCACTGGATGCAGTGGGCCTCGTCTTTAAATGCTTCTGATGTAAAATTTGAGTATGATCCTACACTGTACGCAAAATAATTTTTGCAAAACATACAGACCAAACCACAAACTCTGAATGTTTTACCCAAATCCGATTATAAGAGCTTGTTCTACATTGACAGCATTGTGCAGAAATAGTCTGCAGATTCTGCTGCAGCGCAGGGAATTTTTGAAGATGGCGACTTCAAGGAACTATGCACACATGCCAATGTTTTAATTGATTCCGCTTCACAGCTAACAAAAATGAATGCCCTGTTGTCTGCCCTACAGAAAGCTGATCCATCGGTTCCCACATATATAGTGTGTCCAAGGATATAATACAGATTTATCACCCTGAAGTTTAGGTGGAATCAGAGATTCAAAGTCAAGTCAATCAAAAGTAAGCAACTTTGTGATGCAGGTATTATGGTAACAATACAAGCAATGTTGAAAGGAGAAAAGCCCCCTTATAGTTTTCCTGCTAAATACTCCTACACCCTCACTAATGATAATGCTACTATAGTTTTTATCCACACACAATCACCTCAGACTAGGCTGAGGGTGGGAACTAGAGGCACAGGACCAAGGGGCTAGCCAGCCTCCAATCTAACATGTAAACACAAAATGGGCTGCCCCTAGTGTGGGTTCCTACAGTATCCTACAGAGTTATACTGAGATGCAAAATCTGTTGAGGCATCTCATAAAAAGTTACGGACTGGCCTCACACACCGCCCGGTGTCATGCTTCATCATAGTCTGTCCTCGCCCTCTAAAAACTACGTTTGATAGAGGGCGGGCATACACCTGGAGACAGGGATGCACTTCTAAAACTAAGTGATGGCCGTGTGAAAGTGAAAGGTGATCTAAAAACCATTACATCTGTCGCTAAACTATGTTTATTCAGGGAACAAATGTATGGTATTAAAATAAGTGAACGGTGATTTGGGACGTTATTCTCCCTTCACCGTCTTTAAGTGTGGTCAACATGTTTCTGCGTTAGTGTCCCCGTAGGGTACGTCGCATTCGTCAGGACCAAAGGGGTTTCTAACTGTGGGCACTGCTTTTTTGCATCTAATGCAAGAAGGTGCTCTCAATCTGGGGATGGGGGCTAAAAAGATCAAGCTACCCGTCTGGTGTAGTACCACTGTAGATGATTCTGTAGGATAAAGAGAAACAAAAAAGAAGAACATACAAACCAAACGTGTAAGTATATATTTAAATGGCAAATTTTGTCATCCAGACCAAGTCACACCTATAGCGCGCGTGGTGTGGTCTTTATGAGACACGTGGCAACTGTACGTGTCATCATATAACCAAAAACATGGTGGCATTCCATATCTTACCCTAAAATACTATCCTCAATGAACAAGTTGTGTGCCCAGTATCAGTGATTAGCACAAAACCATGCGCAGGGGTTAAGTGTTCCTGCTATCCGTCTGCGCCTTCTGCCTCTATGTGGTAACATCCTACCTATCATTTCTCACCGACGGGGAGATCGAGAGGACGCCTGTAGAGATATCGGCTGGGAGCGCTGAATTCAGACAGTAAGAGAATGAGTGTCATGTATGGTGGTAAGAGTGAAAGCTTGATGTCAGCTTGATGTCAGCTTTTTGCTGAAAGGTTGTGTGCTAATCACTGATACTGGGCACACAACTTGTTCATTGCATTGCAGTGCATGCTAGTCTTTTGTGTTAATATTCTGTGGATGCATGAATAGCTGCTTACTGTCTCCCAATTGATATATCTCTTTTACAGAAAGTCACAAGTAGGCCCTCCTACCCTTGCCCTCCCATGGAGTATAGAGGATAGTATTTTAGGGTAAGATATGAAATGCCACCATGTTTTTGGTTATATGATGACACGTACAGTTGCCACGTGTCTCATAAAGACCACACCACGCCTATAGGTGTGACTTGGTCTGGATGACAAAATTTGCCATTTAAATATATACTTACACGTTTGGTTTGTATGTTCTTCTTTTTTGTTTCTCTTTATCCTACAGAATCATCTACAGTGGTACTACACCAGACGGGTAGCTTGATCTTTTTAGCCCCCATCCCCAGATTGGGAGCACCTTCTTGCATTAGATGCAAAAAGGAAGTGCCCACAGTTAGAAACCCCTTTGGTCCTGACGAATGCGACGTATCCTACGGGGACACTAACGCAGAAACATGTTGACCACACTTAAAGACGGTGAAGGGAGAATAACGTCCCAAATCACCGTTCACTTATTTTAATACCATACATTTGTTCCTGAATAAACATAGTTTAGCGACAGATGTAATGGTTTTTAGATCACCTTTCACTTTCACACGGCCATCACTTAGTTTTAGAAGTGCATCCCTGTCTCCAGGTGTATGCCCGCCCTCTATCAAACGTAGTTTTTAGAGGGCGAGGACAGCCTATGATGAAGCATGACACCGGGCGGTGTGTGAGGCCAGTCCGTAACTTTTTATGAGATGCCTCAACAGATTTTGCATCTCAGTATAACTCTGTAGGATACTGTAGGAACCCACACTAGGGTCAGCCCATTTTGTGTTTACACTATAGTTTTTATACCTGCAGTTGGGGACAGACATAATTCTAATGAGTGAGCTAGGTTAGATTTAATCAGAGCAGATCGGCAGTGGATAGCCTTTGCATATGCTGATATACTTGCTACTGTATCAATGCTACAACAACGATATTTGAAACCATGTTTACCTTATTTGCAAAAAAATCTGTCAACTAATAAAATAATCTAATGTGGCAAAACCAGCACAGGCGCTCCTTGCTATCTCTCACAAACCCTTTGGGCTAATTTTCTTTGGCCATATCGGGCCAATCCTGGGTGTGAACCAGGTTACATATATATTGGTTTCTGTCCATTCATGCTGTAGATTCCTTTGGGTTTGGCCACAAATGAATGCCACTGCTTGAGTAGTCATAAAAGACTTAGGGCCTGATTCTGATGCGGGTTGGAAAGCTCCCCGACCGAATCGGTTTGGAAATGGTTTCCGACCCACTCGGATCGGGAGAGTCCGAACGACGGAGTACGATGCATCCGGATGCTTCCAGATACGATTTGGTTGGACTCCCATTGACTTCAATGGGAGCATATGTTCCTAACCGCATCATAATTGGGCCCTGGGTCGGGAAGACACGTTCCCGATCTGATTTGGAAGGAGCAAATGCCATTAGGAGGCCTTCCTAACCGCATCAGAATCGGGCCATAGGTGGTAATGCTTTCCTAACCGCATCAGAATCAGGCCCTTCGAGTGAATAGCAGCAATGGGAGCAATTCATACCGTTCATTCAGTAATATTTCTGCATTCATTGCTAAGATATTTATGGATACTGTGCCTACTCGGGGAGTATGACTGCTATGTAGGCACCCTTTTGCCTGGAAAGTAACAGGGTCATAGACTGCACCAAAGGTGCACTTAAACGAGCCTTGACTGCTAGGGTGTTGGATACCGCATTGAGCAGACTACATAATCTGAATGGGGTAGAGAGAGCAATAAATAATTTGCCTAGAGGAGTTTTGAGTGGTCATACCCTTATCAAATGCATCTCAGAGTACCAGTGTAGGTGCCTGATCTTGATTTCCCTGGAAAGGTTGCATCAAAAACATTTAACAAATTGGTGCACTTAACTTTATTACAGAATGTTCAAGACACTAGATCTAAATTGTCTAACATGAAGAACTCAAAGTCTGTCACCAGTGAAGATAAAGTGCCAGATGTACAAAGTGTTTTAACTTTGCAAACCCTCCAAATCTGCAAATCAGAGGGTACGCAAATGCTAAAACCCTTTTTCCTGTGTCCTAAACTCAATTAACAATTTGGAAAAGTATTCCAGAATCATTAAATGTGATTACAAATGGATACAATTCAGTAATTGGAAGGATCATATTTTAGGTGTCCCTTTCAAATCGAGAACCCATATGCTATGTATCATGATTGGGACCGAATTCTAGTCACAAAACAACAATATTTTATCAACACCTCAAAGGAGGTAGTAGCCCACTCGCCTTTATGAATGTAAAATTTAAGTGGAGTCAGTGGCCACGGGACCACTGCCCACTCATGAATAAACAAAAAAAGGAAACCTTTCTTTTTAAACATAGTCCCATTACCTTTATAAAAAATGGTCTGCATTAAACAAAATGTTTTCTTTATTTAAAAGCAATCACAGAGATGGTGGCCTGCTGAACCCAGTAGACCACCGTCACTGTCATGGCAGAGAATAATAGTGGGATGCAATTTATGACCTACCTCATTAATATTCATGAGGTAGGTCAATTTGCGTCCCACTACAATTCGTTTTTATGAACCAACTTATCAATACAGAGGTTGGCTCACAAAGAATCACATTGGTCACAAAAAAACTGGTTGCAAATTGCACCCAGTGTTTTGTACATCTTGCCCTATATTCGTAAAGCTAATGCTGGGTGAATCCCTTATGCATGACAGATAGTACAAGAAAAGGTCTCTGATAACAGGTTTACAGACCACCTGTTCACATTCCTGGACTAAAGGGACTCAAACAGTACTGTCAGTATAACTTTATTCGTCTGTTTACTTAAAACCATCAAAGTGTACAAATACATTCAACACTTACAATTTAAAACAATTAGACAAGGTAAAATTCTTGGATTACATCTTTAGATATGTAATAAAAGGGCGTGGCTAAAACTCTAAAACCGTTAAAACAGACAATCGTCATATGAATCATCATGCATTAAAAAAAACAACAAAAAAAAACCACGGCACTTGGGAAGCATGCAATAACATCTTGTATACAACGCGCAGTTCATTTGTGCCGATAATCAACTTTCATAATCACAAAGGTTAATTCTAGAATTAACGATCGGTGCCAGCTACGTGCAAATCTTCTGTCGTTTGATCCAGAACGAGAATAAGAAACGACTGACCTCATAGACTATTGGTCCTGTAGTATCCGTTTTCAGGATTCTGTAGGCAACCTGATGTTGCCTAGATCCAATGTTTAGGCAGAGCGGTCGTATCCATCTCCTACGGATCATTTGGTATTTTATGCAGAAAAAAAGGATGTGCTTTTCTGTCTCTTTTGTTCTGGCACAGGCAGGGCAAATTTCTAGCGATAGACCTGCTGCCTGATCGCTAGGAAACCTTAGTAAAAGGTTGCCATACCTAAATCTGACGTATAAACTTTTAGCAAGTGGTGGTGTAATTTGATCCAGGAAGGGTTCAAAGGAAGGGCATGGCTTGGCACATAAAATGTTTGAAGTTAATTGGCCATTTGCTGCCCTCGTGGCATAGCGCTCTCCCACAGCCACCCAGTATCTAATCTTAAGCTTTGAACGATCTTTTCTATTTGCCTTCTCTGGATATTCCCATAATTCTGACATACCAAGTGTTGTAAACCAACTTTCAACATGCTTAAACCAGGGTAGACTTTTGGCACCACTAATTCAATAAACTCAAACAGTAATCTTTCCACCATTTCCTGGTTCTAACAAAAACAGTGAGGTTCAATTGATCACATTAGAAAGCACTATGTGGCTTACTCTGTACAGAAGACCTTCACTGGTGCCAAGGTGACTCTATAGTAGATTAGCACATCCTCTACCTACTCTGCAAGAGCTAGCCCAAGTAGAGTACAGCAGAGAAATCCTAAGTCCCATTCTGGCAATTGAGAAGCCTCCTGTGTCTCCAGCTGTATTCCAAGTGCCAGTTTCCATGGATGAACCTGGTGCTATGATTTCAACAATCGAAACTATTGAAACTGCTGCTGTGGTTTTCTATGAGTTAGAAACAGAGTCTACATCATGTCAAGTGGTCACAATACAAGAAATTGTACTATACGAGAATGATTCTGATGTAGATTTTGAAAGAGAAGAAATCATAAATTCTCCTCCAGTGAATTAACACTGCAGATGGCTTATTGCTTGCCGTTGGTTTTGTGGCAGATACCTTCTTCCACCATGGTCCTATTCCTGGATTGCCACTGGCATCATTTTCCTTTTCATGTGGATTCTAAAGCTGATTATAATTTTGCTTCTGGGTCATGGGGACTATATTCCTGCTGAATAATTTCAGCCACAGCCTTCTTCATGCAGAGCATGTCAGGATTATTATACAGTGAATATCACTGCATATCCTGTGCTGGATGTGGTTTGGGAAAAGATTCTTTATAAGATTCAAATTCCATATGTTTGTTTTGAAAGGTTCACTAAATGATGTTATAATTACAAGCTCCTTTGCAAATTTATGGGACATAAATGTTATTAAACTGCTGAGAGATGACCTGTCCTAATATGCAACTCGAGACAATGAAGACCCCTATATAAAAGGCTGAAAATCACCTAGGGCTGTTTTGTTTTCAGTCTTATGGTCATCACTACATTAATAGAATGAGCAATCCCCTAGAAATATAGAATTATACACAAAGGGAACTTTGTGGGGCTCTGCTCATAAATAGTGCCAGTAAATTCCAGAAATGTGTTCTTATTTTAACAATGATAAAGGGACAGAGCCATCTGCTTTTTATTTTTCTCAAAACCAGAAAGACTTCAGAAAAATCTGATTATCAATCACAGGTTCATATACTCTGCACAGTTTATTGCAACACTTGCTGGTAAAGGTTTTGAATATTGGAAAGAAATTATAAATGAAAAAAGTATTTGGTGTTCCCTGGTTTTGGAAGATCAAAAGTACAGAGGCTTTATATAGAGCATGTAGGATACATAAGCAAATGATGTTCTTGAACGAGACAATCTAGCAGACAAATGCCTGAGGTTTGCGTCCACTAGAAATATAAAAAACATCAGCCATTGTGAAAGTTAATATGACACAGTTTCCATGTTGGCAATGGAAAGAAAATATTGCTAATGTTGAATTGAATACCATGATTTAGAATGGGAAGTAGGTTTTGACCGTATTTGTATCAGATGAAATTCTGCTATGGACAATAGATACTGATGTGTGCATAAACAGTTTTCCTTCTAAAGCTGCTGTACCTGTAGCAAAGAGACCAGATCCTAGGCATAGTATATATTCTCCCATGCCAATAACCACATTTACTATGGATAAACTGTACCAGAGATGGCTAGTACATTCCGGTTTTCAGTGCTGTGAAAGAACACCTGCCCAAGATGAGTTAAGACATGTGTTTCACTAATTTACCCTTAGACCCTCATCCAAAAAAAATAACAATTTATGTCCACTTAAATATCTGCCATTATTAAAGATGAATATGCATATTTAGAATGAGAATCTGCACAAAGAATTATGGAAACTGACAGAGAAATAATGTAGACATTGTTGAAGGTTATCGATAATAGTTTCCAAGGACTCTCAAAATAATCTCTTCAGCCCTCAATCTTTAGAAAGAAGACGTATGTCTTTTGCAGGATAAGCTCAGATGTGAGCAATAACACAGTTAGATTGGGAATTACACACCATAATGGGCTTTAAAATGCCATGGCAGCTTATAATCGAAAAGTGTTGTGTTTGACTCTCATAATTTGACCTCAAAACAGAGATCACGAAAACAAAACATCATATGCTCTTTTAAGTATTGGGGAAATAGAAAACCCCTCATTTCTGTAGCAGGAACCCACATGTCATGTGGATCTTACATGGTGTAATCTACTTGATATTACTGCATTTCATTTCTATGACTGTCAGAAACACATTGCCTAAGGCTGATATGGAAAAATTCATGATGCATCCCTTTATCACGAATGGAGGTTTCCATTTGAATACTATTTTTGGACAAAAACAAGCTGACATTTATAAGCAAATCTGCATGTAACAATCCACTAGCCCATTCAGTTTAGTGTGATTTCATCACTCTGCACAAGGCATGTAAACCTTTAATGCCTGATTTCACCTGCAAATAGCTGGCAAAACCTGCTCCATTTCTTCCTTCTTATCACGTGGTTCATATTTAATAAGAACAAATGATGTTGTGGAATGACCTACATTTTTGGTAACAGTTCAAAAAACCAACTCAGATGCCCCCTAAACTAAAGTGACTGGCACTGATAGAACTGTACTGGTATAAAATGGCATGATTATCTGAGAGTTATTGGCAGATTGTGTCTCTGTCAGAGATATTCTGGTGCACACATTAATTTTTCTTCCCTCGCCTTCTTTTTCTTGGGACACTCCAAGTTCTCACTTACACAAACGGTAATGACTCCATTTAATGCACTGACTTTGCTGATGTCATTTGCATAGAACTCAGACTAGCGTCCATTGACACAACATTGTTGGTCCCTAGTAAATGGCCTACGTCATTTTGTGTCATCTTGTGTACAAGATAACACAAGATGACCTAGGCCATTTTTGTACCTGGCCCTTTCTGCAGGGTCACCCCAGTCTTTTGCCTTCCTCCTCCCCTTTTTGATTAATTTGTTTTGTTGGCTTTACTATTCTGGGCACTTTACCACTGCTAACCAGTGCTAAAGTGCAGGTGATCTCTACTTAAAACATGGTAACATAGGCTTATCTAAAATTTGCATCATTAATTTACTTATACATCCCTAGTAAAGTTCAATACATGTGACCAGGGCCTGTAAATTTAATGCTACTGTTGGGCCTGCAGCACTGATTGTGCCACGTACTTAAGTAGCCCTTTAAACATGTCTCAGGCCTGCCATTGCAGAGCCTGTGTGTACAGTTTTAAGCTGACATGTCGACCTCTTGCCAGACCCAAACCTTCCTTTTTAATACATATATGTTAATCCTTAAGGTAGGCCCGAGGCAGCCCCAAGGGCAGTGTGCAGTGTATTAAAAAAAAGGTGGGCATGTACTTTTAAGTTTTACATGTCCAAGTAGTGACAAACTCTTACATTCATTTTTTACTACTACAAGGCCTATTTCTTCCATAGGTTAACATTGGGATTACCTTATTACATTTCAGAAGTGTCATTTCCAATTGGGAAAAGATATATATTTCTAGTTTGGTGACTCTGGACTCACAACTTAAATACCACTTTTCTAAAGTTACATTGTCTTACTTTAACCATTTCTGTGCCTTCAACCTATCTCTGAATACACATCTGGGGTGGGTGACAGCTGACCTGGTACATTTCCTCTAGACAGCCACACACAAAGAGAGCTTAGGTGTGACTTGATGGCCCATTAACTGGCTTGATGGGGGAGCAGAGCTAAGCACAGCCTCACTTACAGCTGAATAGGCTATGCCCTGTCTCCACACAATAGGCCTAATGACCCTGTATTGTCACTCCAGACAGCCTTGAGCCAGGCAAGGGAGGAAGGGGATTCTCTGCAGTTCTAAGCCACTGTATAGAAGCTTCTCCCACCTTCCATAACCAGGGCAGCAAAGAACAAATACTGAACCTCAGACACCATCACTTCAGTATACTTCTGGACCTATGGATACTCTTCGAGGAAGAAAGACTACTGTGCAGCTAAAAGGACTGTCACTCTGCTGGACTGATACTGTACTGGACTCCTGCTATGCTGTGCTGACCTGTGCCTGCTGCTCTCTTGCCTGGGAGTGAGAAGGACTGGACCTCCATCTCCACAACCCAAAACCCAGAGTGACCCTAAGGGCCAGCTGAGTGGCCTCCTGTTTTCTGAAGTCTCAGGTACACAAAAGACTTCCAACCAACATGCTCCTGCACATGGACTCTTCCATCTGTGAGTCTACCTTGACAAGTGGTGCCACCCCAGTCCTGGACCCTTGGAAGTGGGCCTGAAGTGCTCTGCCTTCCGTGGTCCTTCTTGGAACCGAAGCCGGATGATGCAAAGTCTTTCCAAGCAACCCTGAACAGACCACGCATTGGAATGTAAGGTACTGTATTCAGCGGACGCAGGTGAGTCCATGTAGCTGGCCCATGCTCCATCGTGGACAGTCTGAACTTGTGACTTTGTCCCGGTCTGGTGCGACCAGATAACCACAGTTGGAGGTTTGCGCTTTTATGCACTATTTTCACCTACTTTTTTAGAAATTCAAATCTCAATTTCTACTTATTGGATTTCTGTTGTTTTGCTCTTGATTTGTTCATTAAATTAAGCTCTACTATTCTAACCTGGTGTGGATTTTTTTTGTGTGGTGTTTTCACAGTTTTACTTTATTAAGTGTTGCACAAAAACTTTCCACATTGCCTCTTACGTTAAGCCTGACTGCTCTGTGCCATGCTACCAGAGGGTGAGTACAGGTTAATTTAGGGTGTGTATCTGACTTACCATGACTAGGATTATGGTTCCTTCTTGGACAGGATACATACATCTGCCACCCAGAAACCAAATTTCTAACAGCCATTATACTTATAGTTATAGCTTCTTATTCCCCAATGGAGAAGTACACATTGCCCATGATATTGCTGAAATCTTTACTGCACTTTGCATTGTTTTCTTTGGGTCAGAATTTTTACTCATGTTTCATGCTGCATTATTTAGTTTCCTACAGAATTGCATACCCCACGTAAAAGCTGTAAATAAATGAATTTATAGATGTTTGTCATTGTTGCCGGTGATACTACTTTGGAAATTCTTCAGCAGGAAGACATTGCTTATCACAAATTACTTTATCATCACCTTGAAAAGGTTCTTGCACATAGGACAAAACACGTCATGTGGTACAATCTGATTAAACGAAACACCATAAAATCATCATACAAGAACTAAACAAGACTGAAAAAAGCTTGTTTTCCAATCTTGAGTAACAAGACTAATAATCTAGCCTTTTCAGAAACTTTTTGTGCAAATATTTATTTCATACTACCAATTATCAATGCGCGAGTCTTTTGAATCACATTTCTCGACAGGGAGTGGAGTTCATTGTGGATAATAGGTCTAGCGACACTTTTTGTCATAGTTGGTCAGATAATAAATGGAATGGTTAATCTTTCACCCACATTTAGGCTATGACTGGGTTATCTGTGTAAATTTCTGTTTGTACTGTGTATTTCATCTTTTTATATTTTAATGTTTGGATCACTGCTGTAGCGAGAGGCCTGTTCAACAGGTGTTATAACATATGCTTGCAAAACTGACCCTTGTTTCCCCCACTGCAGTTCATGAAATTTTTGGACTTGTATGAGTACCTGGAGTGTCAGGCACAGGCACAGACTTCACCATATGATTTGTAAGTTCACTGCCCCAACGCCTAATCAAACAGCAAAGAGTTTCCCAGAGTGTGGCTCTCCAAAACTCAAAATAAGGTCATAATCCCGAATTACATTGTTTACAAGTTCCTGGTTCTGGTTTGGTGAAATAAAATGCCTTCTAGTCACAATTTTAAATAACATATTAAATATGTATCACTTTTATGTAGCAGACACAAGATTCACTGAAACACTGCCTGATGCATTTGCTCAGCGCTATCCAACTAACTTCTACTTTATGGTTTCAAATAATTTTAATATCATTTTAGAAGCTCTGTCTCACTCTCTCAAATACCAGGCTCTCCATCCTACTAGCTTTAGGTTTTAGTCACAGATTTAACTATCCAACAATTCAAACGTTTCACTCAGAATACATTTTCCACATACCAATCCTTTTATCCTGGACATCTAGCATTGTCCATTAGTTGTTTCATATTTCAAATTATTTTAATTTCTAATATTCTCCTGAGTTTCGTTTAATAGTCCTGTTGTTAATATTGAAACGCTCTGGCCCACAATTTCCATGTTAGCCACCTGTACAATATGTTTAAAGTAATTTTACAAATAAAAGGTTTCTTTTGTTTATGTTGCATATTTATACAATATATGTGGATTCCACTGATTACTCTGGTTAATTAGCTAATTTATCATCCTATGTAATTTCGAAGGTATGCAGTGTAAATCAAAAATAAAGAAGTGATAGGATTAATGTAATGGAAGATTATAATCATAAAGTGTGACTGTAAGAAAATCCTTCTTTATGTCATGTTCTCCTCATTTCTTTGTACTGGACATCAGTGCTCAGATTTACATTAGTGATGCAAACCCAGCGCAAAATGTTGTGTTTGGATTTACTTTCCAATGGAAATCCTGATTTGGAAATTTGGAAAGTTACCTAAAGTAACACAAATCAGCACTATGCTCTACTTTGTGTCATCACCATGGAGGCATTCCATGCACGGTGCATGGTGTTAGATTTGGCATCCTTGGCATGGTTTCCACTGAATTCTTTGCCTCTTCCTCCTGTATTTTGATGGTATGCTGGATTTCGTTTTTGCTGGCTTAGATGCTTTGGGCACTTTGCCACTGCTGATCAGTGTCAAAGTGCAAGTGCTCCCTGTGTAAATTGTTATTATAATTGGTTGTCGATGATTGGAATATTTGATTTACTGGTAAGTCCCTAGTAAAGTGCACTGAATGTGTCAGGGCCTGTAAATCAAATGCTACTAGTGGGCTTGCAGCACTGATTTTGCCACCCATGTGAGTTGCCCTGTAAATGTGTCTCAGACCTACCACTGCCATGTCGATCTGGCAAGTACACCCAGTTGCCAGGCCCTATCCTTCCCATTTCTTACATGTAAGGCACCCCAAAGGTATGCCCAAGGTACCCCCATGGTCACGGTGCAGTGTATGGGAGAGGTAGGACATGTACTAGTGTGTGTGACATGTCCTGATAGTGAAATACTGCCAATTTCGTTTTCCACTGTTGAAAGGCTACCTGTCCCATAGGCTAACATAGGAGTTACTTTTTAACATCCTACAAGTATAACTTTCCATTGGGACAAATGGAGAAACAGAGTTTAGACTCTCTGAACTCAGAATTTAATAACACATCTTTTTAGGGCGATGTTTTTTAAATCGTGTGTTTGAGAATGCCACTTTTAGAAAGTAAAGAGAAAGAGAAAATTAGAACTGGTGTCCTAGACACAAGGTGCACTACTATTGTTCACTGAAAACGTGTGAACCATTTATGTTCAAATAGTCAACAAACTTCAATACTGTATATCCAGAAAAATTAAGTCCAAGAGCAACATTCACAATATGCAAAAGTCCATCATCAAATCATCACTGAAACGCTGAATGTAGCAAATTCATGTTTTATTGTGTAAACGCAGGCACGTCACAGGGAAAGTTTGTTCCGCATGTGTCAGATGGTCCTTGAACACTTCCCATGTTGAGTAAACAATTCCCAATGCATTTCGGGCATAAACAGTTGCCTTTCGTCAGGGGCATCTACAAGCAAATAAATTGTTCCAATGAAAGTGCCTAATTCTATACTTAACAAAACAAAAAGTTAAAAAGCGGCCAGTAAATACCATGAGACGGACATCAAAGAATTAGATCAAAGCAAATAACTCTTGACCGAGATCATAGGAAATAATCAGAATGTCAGCCCTCCATGAGACAGCACTACAGAAAAGGAAAGACAATACCATCACCAAACGAAAAGCTAGGGTTGTGGGAAAAATAGACCACTGAAAGCCTTGGGTTGTAAGAAAATCCACCTCTGAACCGTGATAATACCTAAACTGACGTGCATTAAACCATGCTGTACAAAAATGCTGAAAACAAACATGACCGATACCCCCAAACGGCGCGGTCTGGGGACGAACAGACAACAGTAAGTCACCGTGATCTCAATATGTGTGCTTCCTGCATTGAACAGAATCAGTGAGATGACGTTAAAAATTGATAGGTCCACAAAGTGAAAAGTGACACAAAGAGCGTGTACTAAGGCTTACCGAAACCCTGTGCTGAAACCGGTACAGAAATGCAGTCAACCCAATCCGGCACGTTATCGAAAACAGGTGCTCGTGTTGGCGTGCAGCCCGAGACTGATGTGTGGAGAGAGGGGAAGCCTCCTCCCAATTTAAAAAAATAGAGGAAAGACTGTGAAAAGCTACGAGGCACGTGTAATAAAGTTAGAAAAAAAAGAAGTGTGTAAAGGTAAAAAAGTTGGAATGTAAGCAATGTTCTAATTGCGTGTCAGAGAACAGTCATAAGACCTATAAACAGAGCAGAAAAATGTGGTGACACAAACTGTTGAAAATATATAAAAATAGTTAGACACCCCGATTTTACAAACATTGTAAACAAAAGATGACAAAATATGTGTACAAGGCACAAAAATAAAATGACACATTTTGCTCATGAAATTTAAATACAATTATGTGACATAGTTAGCAACGTTCTAATTGCATGTCAGAGAACAGTCATAAGACCTGTAAAAAGGGGGGGTGTGGCAAGCCAGCCATGATGGCAGACGCACTCTGGTGAGGCTCCGTCTCAAGGCCCGATAATCCGATATTTATTCCGTGCACAGCAGTGACATAAAGTTGCCAGAGTCAGCCCGAAAGCCTTGGGGTGCCAGCGTGAGCAAGTGCAGTAAGTCTGGAAGCACTGGGGGCCGTATGGACCAAGATACAGAGACCTACGCAGAGAGGACGCCATAGTGCTGGGCCAAGAGCCGAGCGACACTGCAAGACGCGAGAGCGCCAAGGCTGCAGTCGAGCAGAGTACCCCGCAGCAGAGACACAACAGCTCGCTGGTGCGCGATGTGACTCGACGGTGCCCAGATAAATGCCTGTCAGTCCCCAGTCGCAGAATGCGGTGCTGCGCCATCGGCCCAGCCGTGCATCAGAGTGAGCGGCGAAGACGGAGCGGAGCACCCCCTGGGCAGCAGAGAGCGAGACCGGCTGTGACACCACTCTATCGCGGAGGTAACCAGATCAAATAGCTGATTGGGGCTGAAGTAGAGGGGGGAGTGGTGTTGTTTCCTTCCCCCCTTCCTTCTTTTTCTCTTCTCCCCCCTCCGGGCCTGGACGTGTGTTGGGGGCCCCCTCGCCACTCACAGTATCGGACAAGGAGACACACAGAGAGACCATCCCGCCTGAAGTCACTCGAGAGCTGAGATGACATGGTGGGCTGCAAAGCCACTGCTGAATCAGCCTCGCCCTGCCTGGTGGCCCATAATTAAAGAGACGTGGCGTGAGCTGCCGCCTTGTGGGCTGTGGCGCCGACGGCTGCCGCTCAAGACCAGTCACATCGACGAGGCAGGTGCGGATCCGAACTGCGACACGAGCCCCAGCCACACTGCGCGCCACACAAGAGTATGCCTGCGGTGAGCTGAGGTGGGGAGTACAAGCACCTGCGGCAGCGTGCAAGAGACAGCTCCGTGCTGGCTGTTCGCCTACTGTTTTTGGAAGTGAATGCAGGGCCCCTTGCCTGATTTAGTTGCTTGGTGAGCATAAGCTGGAGTAGAGGGCGAACCGGCGGCCTAACTACAGGCCAGCCCTGCGCTGGGGCCCGGAGTGGTGGGAGGACCACACACGTGTGGCGGTGTGGAGCCCCCGGAGACTTCAAGCGGGCTCGCGGTGGTGAACACGGTAGGAGTACGCTACGCCTGAAACAACGCAATGAACCCAAAAGGACCTGACATGTAACATAAAGTCATTGGCACAATGTAATTCCTATGCCTGGTCTGCACGCAACGCAACAACAGAGGCGAGTTGCAGAATCGGCCTCAGGTTGGAAGTGGTCTGGGGCACGCTCGTAGGCGCCCAGAGGAGCGTGACAAAGACATGGAAAAACTCGTATACAGACCCAGCCAATAACGCGAAGGGAAAGCGTTGAATCACAAGCACGTTGAAGCAAGGATTTGGGCACAGTCGAGGTGTCGCTGAAGGCTGCATCAGACAGGATGGGCACGGCGGGTGCTCAGACCCAGAGTACAGACTGAAGTAGAATCAGCATTTAAGCAGCAATTATAAATTTGGCACGCAACAGCCACTAAACTGTGTATGTGGGGCCATCCATAAACATTGCCAAATGCCGGGGTGTGCGGTCCACTATCCCACCTACAAACACAACAGCACCACCACTCTAACAAGATGGGCAGACAGCGCACAGGCACGGGTGCGGCGGCCACACGACCAGCGACGGGCCCAGCTCAGTCAGATTAGGAGTCTGAGATGTCGGGCGCCTGCAGAGCTTCAAATCTGGAATCAAAACTAGACTCTGTGCTCCAAGCAGTCATGCAAATCAGTGAAGCGCTGACACAGACCCGTTCATCTCTTGAAGGCCGGATAGATAATGTCACTGCGGACTTCACGCTCCTTCATGCTGACCACAGACAACTATCAGGGAGAGTCAACGAACTAACTGCAGAAGTAAAGGAGATCGCCCCGGTGGCTAAGGAAATGTCCACAGAAGTTCAAAATCTCGCCTCCAGACTGCATTTCCTGGAGAGCAGGATGGACGATGCAGAGGGCCAATCCCGCAGGAATAATGTGCTCGTGGTGGGGTTACCGGAAGGCACAGAAGGCGAAGACGCAGTAGCATACACCGAAGCCTGGTTACAGTCTTTGATGTCGGCAGACACGCTCTCTACGTTCTTCGCTGTGGAGAGAGCGCACAGGGTACCCGCAAAACGTCCGCCGCCGGGAGCGGGACCGCGACCTTTCCTGTTTTGCCTTATGATTTTCAAAGACAGAGACGCAATACTCCGAGAGGCCAGGAAAATGGAAGCGATCAAGGTGGGTAATACACAAGTTCTCTTCTTCACAGACTACGCCTTGGGTGTGCAGAGGCAGCGGAGTGCATTTCTCGCAGTCACAAGGCGGATGCGTGATCTGCACTTGAAATACTCTCTCATATTTCCGGCCAGACTGCGGGTAATCACGGATGGGACTACGCACTTCTTTAACCCCTTCTATGCTCATGACGGAATGGTTCCATCATGAGCATAAGTGCCAGTGTGCTCATGACGGAACCATTCCGTCATGAGCACACTTTAAAAAAAAAATCCCTTTTTTTCTTTTGCTTTGGGAGGTGGGGAAGAGCTTCCCCAACCTCCCAAAGTATGATTTGTGTTTTCATTATAATGACGATCGCGCGCATGGCGCGCTGTCGTCATTACAATGAAAACGAAACTGAAACTTAGTTTCAGTTTCACAGTTTCGGTGCTTGTGGGGCTATCTCAGCCCCACGAGCACTGAAAAACATGGGAGAGGTATCGTTGGAAAGGGGGGAATCTCCCCTTTCCAATGGTACCCTTCACTAGTGGATCCCTGCTTGGGGACCACCCCAGGAGGGCGATGCCCAAGCAGGGATCCACCTACTAGCCACCAGGGAGGGGGAGGGGGAGCGGCCCCTTGGGCAAGGGCCTTTGCTCCCCCCTATAAAAGTATGTCAGACAGCCTTTCTGGCCCCCCCAGGGGGCAGAAAGCACCCTAGGCGCCAGGGATTTGTTTTATATACTGGGGGTGGGGGCTACCCAGAATGGGCATGCCAATGCCCCCACCCTCCCCCCAAAGAAGGCATAAGACTTTCTGCCCCCGCCAGGAGGTAGATGGGGCAATAGCCCCTATGTGCCCCCCGGGGGGCAGAAAGCCCACTAGGCCCGAGGGATTTTTTTATTTTATATATTTTATATATTTTATTTTTATTTTATATAAAAAAGTGTCAGCTCAACTGCTTCTCGGATGGGCAGGGACTGGGCAAAACTAGCGAAAAACACCTCAGCTCCATTTTTGCCAAAAGAAACTTCTTTTTCCCCCGACTACTCTGTAGACAGAAACTACCAAACCCTATGTAAGGATATTACAGATGCCTTGGATGTAAAAGCCCCTTTAAAAAGAATGAAGGTTGGGCGTAAACCCTCAGCCCCTTGGTACACTGAGGAACTTAAACTTCAGCGTAAGATGTGCAGAAAGGCTGAGAGGAGATGGCGGAAGTCATATTCCGAGGTGGACAAATTAGTGCTGAGGGCTGAGCAAGCACGCTATAAGGAGAACATTACTAAGGCTAAGGCATTTTATATAGCTGATTCTATTTTACATGCCTCAAATAGTACCAAAACCCTTTTAAGATTGTAAGAGATCTCTCAATCCCATTTGTATTAGCAACAAAGTGGTGGCCTCACAACAATTATGTGACAAGATTGCCACTCACTTTGAAGACAAGGTTGCTAAAATCGTTGGAGGTCTGTCTGAGGATAATATGAATGATAATGATTTCTTACCTCACTCATTTGTAGGAGAACCATGGGCAGATACATCCTTGGAATGCTTTCCGCTATTTACTATGGAGCTTTTTGATAGGATGGCACAAAGTGTTTCCTCTGGATCCCCCCTTGACCCTCTCCCACATAAGATCTGGAAGTCTTGGGGGCAAGAGCTTTTTCCTCGGCTACGTTTGATTTGCAATGAATCCCTAGAGGAGGGAGTGGTCCCGGAAATTTGGAAGCAGGCAGTGGTAACTCCCCTGTTGAAGAAACCATCTTCCGATCCCATGGATCCGGTTAACTTCAGGCCTATATCTCTTTTGCCATATCCTATAAAAGTTTTGGAGAAACTAGTTAGCAAATCTCTGTCATGCTATCTGGAGGAGAATAGCCTCCTAGATAGGGATCAATTTGGATTCCGTCCAGGTCATGGGACAGAAACAGCTCTGGCAACGGTAATGGACAACCTCCGTAGGCGAGCCGACAATGGGAACATCTCGATACTAGTATTGTTAGATATGTCGGCCGCCTTCGATACCGTGAGCCATGCAGTACTGCTGGGAAGATTGGAGAGGATAGGGGTGAAAGGCCGAGCATTGAAATGGCTACAATCATATCTTACAGAGAGACAGCAGATGGTTTCGATGATGCCATATGCCTCTCCCAAATCCCAGGTTCGCCATGGGGTGCCACAGGGTTCGGCAATTAGCCCCATCCTCTTCAACATTTATCTGTGCCCACTGATTGCCCTAATAAAAACATTTGGGATTGACCTGGTTAATTATGCTGATGACACTCAACTAGTTTTCTCCATAGAAGGGAAAGACGCAGTGACTATGGACATCTTCCAAGAATGTATGTGTCAAACCTCTAGCTGGCTCAAGGAAAATTCCTTGCAATTTAATAAAGAAAAAACTGAAGTGGTATACTGTGGTGGGGCCAAACTGACACACCAGATACCAATGGAAATTAAGTTTTCACCTGGGGATGCATCTCTTCCCACAGTTAAATTTAGGTGTCTTAATTGATGATAACCTCCAGATGGCATCACAGGCCAACAAAACAACTAATGTCTGCTTTGCCCTTTTAAAGGCATTGAGGAAGATTCTCCCCTTACTGCCAGTGGAAACTAGACCCTTGGTAGTAAGAAGCACCATTTTATGCAGACTGGACTACTGCAACTCCCTATACTTAGGAGCCCCACAATATATCCTGCAGGGGTTGCAGAGGGTCCAGTCTATGGCAGCCAAGTTGGTGTTAGGAAGACAACATAGGGCTTCCACTACGCTGGCTCTAACTGAATTACACTGGCTGCCAGTTAAGGAAAGAGTGAGTTTTAAATCCCTATGTATAGTATATAAAGCGGTACATGGCCTTGGTCCACTTCCTATGCAGGATAGATTTACGTGGTATAAACCAACCAGATCCCTTCGATCCTCTGGTGCTCATTTAGTTAATACCAACAGATTCAAAACATCTAGGATGGGAGGAAGAGCTTTCAGTAATGCGGCATCTCGTTTGTGGAACGAACTCCCACAAGAGATCAGACAAGCCGACACTCTGTTATGTTTCAGAAGGAATCTGAAAACATGGCTTTTCCCTAGGAATGCCAACATCATTCCTTAAAGGTGTGATACTCTGTAGATTGATGAATTCCTCTGTTATGTGACAGCGCCTGGATACCCGTAGGGTGACAGTAGCGCTATATAAAAACGCAATACAATACAATACAATATATACGTAGGGGTTGGGGGTGCCCAGAATGGCATCAGGGATTTTTTTCTTCCAAAGTTCGGGGCGGGGGCTGCCCAGAATGGGCATGCCAATGCCCTCACCCCCCAAAGGAAAATGTGTTTTTTTTTACAAAGTTTGAGGTTTGCAAGGGATTCTGGGTAACAGAACCTGGTGGGAGCCAAACAAGTCACCCCATTCTCGTTTCCCCTGGGTGTCTAGTTTTAAAAAATGTATAGGTTTGCTAGGTTTCCCTAGGTGCCAGCAGAGCTATGGTTCAAAATCTACAGGTAGGCACTTTGCAAAAAAGGGTCAGTTTTCACTGTGAAAATGTGGTGTGTCCACATTGCGTTTTGGGCCGTTTCCTGTCACGGGCTCTAGGCCTACCCACACAAATGAGGTACCATTTTTCTCGGAAGACTTTGGGGAATGCGGGGTGGTTGGAATTTTTGGGATCCATGCAGATTCGAGAACTTTCCACCACAGAAACGTGAGGAAAATGTGTTTTTTTGACAAAGTTTGAGGTTTGCAAGGGATTCTGGGTAACAGAACCTGGTGAGAGCCAGACAAGTCACCCCATCCTTGATTCCTATGGGTGTCTAGTTTTTAAAAATGTATAGGTTTGCTAGGTTTCCTAGGTGCCGGCAGAGCTAGAATTTAAAATCTACAGCTAGGCACTTTGCAAAAAAAGGGTCGGTTTCCACTGTGAAAATGTGGTGTGTCCACATTGCGTTTTGGGCCGTTTCCTGTCGCGGGCACTAGGCCTACCCACACAAGTGTGGTACCATTTTTCTCGGAAGACCTTGGGGAATGCAGGATGGGTGGAATTTTATGGATCCACCCAGATTCCAGAACTTTCCACCACAGAAATGTGAGGAAAATGTGTTATTTTTTTACAAACTTTGAGGTTTGCAAGGGATTTTGGGTAAAAGAACCTGGTGAGAGCCAGACAAGTCACCCCATCCTGGATTCCCCTGGGTGTCTACTTTTCAAAAATGTATAGGTTTGCTCAGTTTCCTTGGGTGCCGGCAGAACTAGGGTTCAAAATCTACAGCTAGTCACTTTGCAAAAAAAGGGTCAGTTTTCACTGTGAAAATGTGGTGTGTCCACGTTGCGTTTTGGGCCTTTTCCTGTCGCGGGCTCTAGGCCTACCCTCACAAGTGAGGTACCATTTTTTTGGAAGACTTTGGGGAATGCGGGGTGGTTGGAATTTTTGGGATACACACAGATTCCAGAACTTTCCACCACAGAAATGTGAGGAAAATGTGTTTTTGTTTTGACAAAGTTTGAGGTTTGCAAGGGATTTTGGGTAACAGAACCTGGTGAGAGCCAGACAAGTCACCCCATCCTAGATTCCCCTGGGTGTCTACTTTTCAAAAATGTATAGGTTTGCTAGGTTTCCCTAGGTGACGCAGAGCTACTGTTCAAAATCTATAGCTAGGCACTTTGCAAAAAAAGGGTCAGATTTCACAGTGAAAATGTGGTGTGTTCACGTTGCTTTTTGGGCCGTTTCCTGTCGCGGGCACTAGGCCTACCCACACAAGTGAGGTACCATTTTTCTTGTGAGACTTTGGGGAATTCGGGGTGGTTAGAATTTTCTGTATCCATGCAGATTCCAGAACTTTCCACCACAGAAATGTGAGAAAAATGTGGGTTTTTTGACAAAGTTTGAGGTTTGCAAGGGATTCTGGGTAACAGAACCTGGTGAGAGCCAGACAAATCACCCCATCCTGGTTTCCCCTGGGTGTCTAGTTTTAAAAAATGTATAGGTTTGCTAGGTTTACCTAGGTTCCGGCAGAGCTAGGGTTCAAAATCTACAGCTAGGCACTTTGCAAAAAAAGGGTTAGTTTTCACTGTGAAAATGTGGTGTGTCCACGTTGCGTTTTGGGCCATTTCCTGTTGCGGGCTCTAGGCCTACCCACACAAGTGAGGTACCATTTTTCTCAGAAGACTTTGGGAAATGCGGGGTGGTTAGAATTTTTGGGATCCACGCAGATTCCAGAACATTCCACCACAGAAATGTGAGGAAAATGTGTTTTATTTTTACAACGTTTGAGGTTTCAAGGGATTCTGGGTAACAGAACCTGGTGAGAGCCAGACAAGTCACCTCATCCTGGATTCCCCTGGGTGTCTAGTTTTCAAAAATGTATAGGTTTGCTAGGTTTCTTTAGGTGCCAGCAGAGCTAGGGTTCAAAATCTACAGCTAGGCACTTTGCAAAAAAAGGGTCCGTTTTCACTGTGAAAATGTGGTGTGTCTACGTTGCGTTTTGGGCCATTTCCTGTTGCGGCCACTAGGCCTACCCACACAAGTGAGGTACCATTTTTCTTGGAAGACTTAATGGAATGCGGGGTGGGTGGATTTTTGTGGATCCACGCAGATTCCAGAACTTTCCACCACAGAAATGTGAGGAAAATGTGTTTTTTAACAAAGTTTGAGGTTTGCAAGGGATTCTGGGTAACAGAACCTGGTGAGAGCCAGACAAGTCACCCCATCCTGGTTTCCCCTGGGTGTCTAGTTTTCAAAAATGTATAGGTTTGCTAGGTTTCCCTAGGTTCCGGAAGAGCTAGGGTTCAAAATCTACAGCTAGGCACTTTGCAAAAAAAAATGGTCAGTTTTCACTGTAAAAATGAAGTGTGTCCACGTTGCGTTTTGAGCCGTTTCCTGTCACAGGCACTAGGCCTACCCACACAAGTGAGGTACCATTTGTATCGGGAGACTTAGGATAACATAGAATTGTAGAGCAACTGTTATTACCTATTGACTTTCGATGCATTTCTGCCTTCCAAATGAAAGCCAATGTGTAAAATAGAAGTCACTTTGAAAAATGTCCTATAATTCTCATGCTAGTATGGGTACTCACAGTTTCGGAAATGTGCAAATAGCTACTTTTTCTAAACTCAATATTTTGTTCCGATTTCAGAAATACATAGGTGTCTTTCATCCCGATTTTTCACTATATATATTTTCCCAAATTAATTGCTATATATCTGGTACATAATAAAAAACCATTGCAAGACGCTGCTCAGTTATTGGCTCTGGGTTCGTCGGGTTCTTGGTGAACCTACAAGTCCTATATATCCCCACAACCAGAAAGGTCCATCGAATATATTGGTATATTGCTTTCAAACATCTGTCATAATTAGAAGTTACAGGTGAAAACGTTGGCACAAATGGCTGTTTTTTTCAACTCATTTTCAATTTTTCCTATTTTCAACTGTTAGTTTCTATAAAGAAAGCTTGAAGGATCTATACAAATGACCCCTTGCTGAATTCAGAATTTTGTTTACCTTTTTAAAATGTATAGCTTTTCAGGATCCATTATTGCTCTCATACCCATTTCTACCATTTACTGGAAGAAGGTTGAAAGCACAAAAAATAGCAAAAATAGGCTATGTCCCAGTAAAATGCCAAAACTGTGTAAAAAATGTTGCTTTTCTGACAAAAGTCTGTCAGTCCCTGAAAACTGGGAAAATTGTGATTTCAGCCCCACAAACCCTTTGTTGATACCATTTGCAGGGAAAAAACCAGACGCTTTCATTTGCAGCACTTTTTTCCCATTTTTCCCAAAACCCCCAAAATTTAGCTGTATTTTGGCTAATTTCTGGGTCCCCTCCAGGGGATTCCACAAACCCTGGGTACCTTTAGAATCCAATCCCCATGATGTTGGAAGAAAAGGATGCAAATTTGGCATGGATACCTTATGTGGTCAAAACGTTACAGGGGCCTAAGCGCGAACTACCCCAAATAGCCAAAAAAAGGCTTAGGACAGGGAAAAGGCCTAGCAGCGAAGGGGTTAGAAGATGCGTGGGACTGGTTTGAAACCAAAGGGCACCAAACCTCACTGAGCCAGATACATAGCACTACGGAGTCACAGGTGGGCGCTCGAAGGAATCGCTGCAGCAGACGCAGGATGCGAACAACAGAATCGCCACAGCAATCGACAGCTGCCCCCAACCGGGAACAAGTAATGCAAGAAACAAGAGACGCATTGCAAGCGGTGGTGGACTTGCGAGATCGGCAGAATAGCAGAGACACGGATGCCTCCTCTGAATAGTCGCTGAGTGACGACAGCTCGCCGGCTGTGTGGCCGGTACACTAGGACTCGCAATCACTCCCGGTTGTGACACTCCAGACTGCGGATGATTTAATGTAGCAGTCAAATGTAACTCGTAGACACGCAAGTATTAGATCGTAAAAGTACTTACTTGTGAGAAGCATATGCTCCACGTACGCGTAGCCTTCTAGTGCACACCTAGGCCTGCGCTGCACAGGAGGGCTGACACCGACATGCATACACTCTAAACTGCAGGCCACTAGCGTATGGCACAAGATATGACACAGTACACGCACACAAACGTGCAGGACGGGCCCCAGCTCATATCACCCACGCACCGCACGCTTTTCACCCCCCTAGTAGGTTTTAAGCGGCGATCATAGCAGTGAGTTGCCATATGGCACTGTTACCTGTTTGGGCAGACACACGTTGTCTCTCTGCTCTTTCTCAGTTGTGCCACATAAAGTTCTTACCCACACCCCTAGTTAGTATTAGTAAACTCACACGCCTCCGGATCTCACAGTTGCATTCCGCAAACTCACGGTATTCAACATGTCGTCACCTCCCTATTTGTGTAACAAGCCGACCATGCGGCACACTGCCTTCTAACCATGTTACATGCCGCCCACAAACGTAGTTACCTGCAATGTCAGGGGAATCCACACACCAGCCCGCAGGTATGAAATATATGCATATCTTAAGAGTCACGCAGCTCATGTGGCGTTCCTACAAGAAACGCACATCTCGCAACCAGAAATCCGCAGATTGCACCAGAGATGGAAAGGCCAAATACTGGCCACG
Organism: Calotriton arnoldi; assembly: GCA_963921515.1. Taxonomy (NCBI): domain Eukaryota; kingdom Metazoa; phylum Chordata; class Amphibia; order Caudata; family Salamandridae; genus Calotriton; species Calotriton arnoldi. The sequence goes on from CAWUFW010020890.1 coordinate 87,798, forward strand.
GGCTATTCGGCCTACGCTAGGGGGGGGCACTAATATGGGTTTGACCAAGTACCCAGTTTGAGCCGGAAGAGGTCAAAATAGACGCACACGGCAGATACGTACTCACAAAAGGCCGCCTCAATGGAAACCACATAGTGTTAGGCTCCATATACGCCCCAAACACGGAGCAGGGCACATTCTGGCTCACACTGACAGACCACCTTTCACGCTGGAGTCACCCCCCAGTCCCCTGGTTGCTGGGGGGTGACTTTAATTCGGTCTTAGACACAACAATAGATAGATCGCTCCCACCATTACCGCAAACAGCAGCAACATCCAAAGCTAGGCACCTGGGTGAGTGGCTGCACCGCTGGGATTTGGCAGATGTGTGGAGGGCCCTCAATCCACAGACACGCCTGTACTCATACTACTCACACCTGCATGGGCTTCATGTCCGTATCGACAGTTTTGTTGCAAGCATGCCGCTATTAGTAAAGTGCCTCAGCGCGGATTATCTTGGCAAAACACATTGAGACCTTAACCCACACATTATGACACTGCAGGGAGAAGATGGAGGTCCCATCAGCCATTTATGGAGGCTTTAACCTCTGGCGCTGGAGGATCCCCCGTTCAGAGCAGCAGTCGACGCAGCGATAGAAACGTACTTTGAAAGTAATGAGGGGTTGGTTACAGACACGGGCATTCTATGGGATGCAGGCAAGGCAGTAGTCAGGGGGCAGTGCATGGGGTTGACTTGGTGTATCAGAAAACAACTAGATGGCAAAGTGAAACGTATTGAAGATGATCTGACCCAGCTTGAAGCAGAATTGGTGCAGGGCAATCTTGTGCAGCCAGATATAGATGCGCGGCGTCAGCAACATGCTGAAGTAATAGAGCGACTGCGCTGTTTGAACTACACGTCACCTGCCGTGCGCACTCATGCAGCAGTGGACAGGGCAGGCAGATTGTTGGCACGCATGATCCGGCAAGAGCATACACAGAGGCCGGTGCTGCGACTGCGGTCTGCGGCTGGGCAGATACTCACTACGCAACAAGACATCCACGGTGCATTTACCACGCATTACACCAAAGTATACCAATTGTCGAACCGCGCAGCAGCAACAGATATAGACTCCTTTCTTACTCCCTTAGCCCTACGCCAGATCACAGCAGCGCAAGGAGAAGAGCTGAATGAGCCGCTTACACTGCAGGAAGTACAAGATGCCATACACTTGCTGGCCACGGGCAAAGCACCGGGACCAGACAGTTATCCAGCCGAATACTACAAAGCATACCAACAGACCCTGGCGCCGCGACTCCTTGCAATGTACCAGAACGCGCAGGAAACGGGCATACTACCGGGAACGCTTCGCGAATCCTTACTGGTGTCCCTGCCCAAACCTAACAGGGACACAGAACTGATCGGGTCATATCGACCATTAGCACTACTTAACACAGTTTATAAAGTGCTAGCTAAAATCTTGGCGAATAGATTGGCCCCATTGGTACCACAGCTAGTGCACACGGATCAGAACGGTTTTGTGCCGGCCCGCAGTACGTCACTAAATCTGCATCGATTCTTCCGGGTGGCGCATTACTCCGGGGACAGCTGGGCACGTGCTGGGTGCCTGGTTTTGGACCTGGAGAAGGTGTTCGACACCCTGGAATGGGGGTTCCTATTCGCTATGTTACAAAAATATGACTTGGGAGATGTGTTCTTGGGCCTCGTTAAGCGATTATACACCCGCCCAGTAGCCACGATTAAGACGGGTCCCTATCTATCGGAGCAGATCCCTATTGAGTGTGGTACGAGGCAGGGATGCCCACTCTCCCCACTGCTGTTTGCGCTGGCTGCGAAGCCGTTGGCAGAGGCGCTACGCCGTACTCAGGACGAATGGGGAATTCCTTTGGGAGACCGCACGCATGCGGTCTCGCTTTACGCAGATGACCTACTGGGGACGCTGGGCAGCCATGTGCATCAATCGAGACTACACTGTCCGAATTCGCCTCAGTGTCAGGACTGAGAGTGAATTGGGAAAAGTCAAGTCTGTACCCCTGTGCGGAGTCTACACCGGACCCGCAACTAATCATCAGCGGCAAGCAGGTACGCTGGCAGTTAGCAGCGTTCCGATATCTCGGGATCCACATATATCGAGACCCGCAGGACCTCTCAGAGGGTAACCTGGGGTGTGCCATCACAGCAGTGCGGGCACAAATGACCTTCTGAAACACCCTGCCTCTGGTGGTCATGGACAGGATTGTGCTGCTAAAAATGGTGGTCTTGGATTCAGACATGCAGCAGTTCATTTGGCATGGGTCACGAAGCAGAGTAGCGTTGGCTAAAATGTACCAACCGACCACTCGGGGAGGCCTTTTGCTGCCTAACATGGAACAATATTATCTAGTGGTGCAGCTTCAATGGGTGGCACGCTGGTTAAGTGTGCTTCATCTTGAAGACACAGCAACACAGACACCTGGATTCACTCAATCCCAGATAGCGATGCTGTTTCACCCCAGTAGGAAGGGTAGCACGCCTACACAGCTATTGGTGCGAGTTGCGTACCAATGTTACCGCTACTGCCTTCGCATCATGCATCTGGTACCACCATATGCACCATCTCTCCCCATATTGGGCACACCCAGGAGACATCAAGCAGTATCTAGCGTAGAACTTATACACTGGGAGGAAGCGGGCATATTAACATTAGGTGATTTATATAACGATGGACAGCTCATCCCATTCGAGGATCTGGCTGCAAGTTCAGGCCTGCCGCAAGGCCAGTTCCTACTCCACGCCGCAGTGATACGCATGCTAAGCGTGTCGTGGGGGAACATGACACAGGAACCTGCCACTCATTTAACCATACAATATTTGCATGAATTGGGCACAGGCCGCCATCTCACCAGATGGTTTGCAGAGCCCCTCAGAGCCCACGTGATACTGCAGCTACTCTCCTTGCGGGCCCATTGGGACACAGATCTACAGAGACCCACCACGGACCGGGAATGGGAACAAATACTTGAAAGCCCCACACGGATCCCCCGTAATGCCAGGTTTCGACTCATCCAATATTATATAATACACAGAGCCTACCTGACGCCGGAAAAAATAAACACATTTTTTGCCCATGCAGATACCAAGTGTGCGACGTGTGATGAGGTAGGGGCAGACTTATTGCACATGTTGTGGTCATGTACAGCCATTCAAATATATTGGGGAGTGGTCACTAGGTGCTTATTCCAGTGCACGGAACGTACTTTAGACTGGACATGGGAAACGTGCATACGGGGATTGTACCAGAGGCCCAAGGGTATAAAGTGACATCTAGATACATAGATCTAGGCCTAATAGTGGCTAAGCGATTACTCACACTCCACTGGAAGTCCTCTGTCTCCCCAGCAGCAAACGCCTGGTATCAATCCCTATTATGCTTGGCACAAGCGGAAAGCGCAGCGCTCCGCCGCGAGGACGCGATGGGACTGCGGAAGCAGCTGTTGGCGTCGGCGTGGGACGCAATTTTATCAGACTTCCGCACGGCCTGGCAGAGACACCCGGAGACACTAGCGGCACGCCTGAGAGCATTGAGGAACATGCAGCAGAAGGACCGGCGCATAATTAGGCCCCAGAAAACACACTGACAAAAGAACCTAGATAGTGGAAGGCATATGAGTTTAAAATTACATAATGCACGAGCAAGGTTGGGCGGCAGGGACAATTTGAAGACATGTAGCAACATCAATCATGATACTCAAGGTGATGTACAAACATAATACAGATGATCCAAGGGGTGGGGTATATGTTATGTAATGTTATTGCTAGGTTGATTATAGTTAAGTACTGATTGCCAAGACATTATGCCAGCTGACCACGCACTGGACTTGAAAAGTAGCGTAAATGGCTGTGATGTAACATTTTGCAACTGTACTGTGTTGTGCAGTTTTATTATGCTAGTTATACAGACTTGCAGATATATTCGGATATTATGTAAAATATATAAACTACAATAAAAACAAAGTTAAAAAAATAAATAAATAAGACCTATAAACAGAGCACAAAAATGTGATGACACAAACTGCTCAAAATGTATAAATACTATTTTGTGAAACATTGTTAAACACCCCGAATTTTCAAACACAGTAAACAAAAAATGACAACACATGTATACAAGGCACAAAAATAAAACTACACATTTTGCTCATGAAATTTAAATGCAATTATATGTGACATGGTTAAACTCCCCGTTTTTCAGGAAATATAAACAAAATATGGGTCCCTAAGTGTAAGCTGTACCTGAATAATGTAGAACACGAGTGAACCCCTGTCGAGAAACTCTGCTGGGGAGAAACTCTACGGAGGTAAACAGTGGTTATTCTAACCAAAAGACATTTCATTGCACATGCGGGAAAAATAAAGGTGAAACTGAAGAAGCATTATACAAAATACAACAAATGTGAAAGGCTGTAAATTAACCGGTAATGCAAAACATGTCGAGTCCTGCAGGGTAAGGATCAATACAAACACAGAAACCAATGTGAGTTCAGTAAAGATGTCCCTAAGTGCAACACAAAAGCGGTTGAGAAGATCTGGGCTGAAAATCTGAAAGATGTTAGGAACATTACCTATGTGTTACAGGAAACAGGAACGTTCAAGCTTATCATTAAGGCCTCAAGGAATGAGAGTATCCAAAAAACGTATCCAATGGGTTTCTCGTTGTGTCAAAAGCTTGGACATGTCCCTGTTGTCTTGTGTCTTCACCACTTCTAGGATGGTGAACCTCAATTGAGCTATGGTGTGATGGTTTTCATTCCAATGAGCTGCAAGTGGTGAACTGGTGGTATTGGTCCTAATCCAGCTTTTGTGCTCAGTTATGCGTGTACGTAGTGTCCTCTCCGTCTTTCCCACATAGTATAGACCACATGGGCATTTAATCGCATAAATGACGTTTTGTCCATTACAGTCTGACGTGAAGTTCAAATTGATGTTTTTACCAGACCAAGGATGGGATATGTTGTGACCAATCAACATGTTGTTACAGTGAGAGCAATTAAAACATTTCTGCATTCCTTTATGTTCCACTTCCGTGTCTGCGTTGGGCCTCGAGAGGATTTCCCTCAGATTATGCGATCTCTTGTAAGCAAAAATGGGAGGATCTGCAAAAATGCCTCGGAAATCAGGTTCGGATTGCAATAATTCCCAACATTTCAAGATCACATGTTTGATAGCAGGTGATTGAGTAGAATAAGTAGACACGAAAACTTCTCTCCTAGCTGACTCCTTGACCTGCTTCTTCAACAAATCTCCTCTTTTCAGAGCTTGAACACGCTTTTCTGCACCATCCACCACCTCAACGGGTTAACCTCGATCAAGAAATTTTTGTCTGGATTCACCCAGTGTGGTTGTGTATTGTACCGTGTCCGAAGTGATCCGTTTGACTCTGAGAAATTGAGAATAAGGAAGATGCTGCTTAAGGGACGGGGGTGGAAGCTGCTATACAGCAAAGAGTTATTGCGGTCAGTCGATTTCTTAAACACGGAGGTCTTGATGTCGGTGCCCACAATCTCAATGTTGACATTGAGATAAGAAATGCGATGTTGATCCATACAAAATGTGAACTGGATCCTGGGGTTCCTGCTGTTCAATAGCCTCAGGTTTGCTTCCAGATCATTCCGTGTACCGTGCCAGATGATGAATATGTCGTCTATATACCTCCGATAAAGTATCAAGTGGTCAATCCATTTCTTGTCCGATAGGATGTGATCTGATTCATATTTCATCATAAAGATGTTGGCATAGCTGGGAGCCCTGGAAAAACCCATAGAGGTTCCGTTAGTTTGGAGAAAATACTTTTGCTTCCATTTAAAATAGCTATGATACAAACAAAACTGCAACAACTCCAGTAGGAAAACTTTGTTCTCTTGTAACTCCTCCCATTTGTGAAGTGCCCATTCAACCGATTCAATTCCTTCTGAGTGTGGAATGGAAGTGTAAAGGGCTACTACATCAACAGTACACAACCAAATCTCTGCCAGTTCTGGCACATCAATGCCCTGCAAAAGTTGTAGGAGATGAGTAGTGTCCTGTAGGTATGACGAACCAGCTTCTACTAAGGTTTGCAAAAAAGAGTCCAGATAATGCCCTAAAGGTTCATGAATCGAGCCACACCCTGATACGATGGATCTGAGAGGAGGGTCTCTCAGGTTTTTGTGTATCTTTGGGAGCATGTAGATTGAAGGGCATCATGGATGTCGGGTGTAAAGAAATTCCAAGATTTTATCAGAAATCCATTCCATGTCTTTGGCATGTACTAAAACCTTCATGAGAATACTCTGGAACTCCCCTGTGGGATCTTGAGTCAGAGGTAGGCAAGTGGATTCATCCAACAGCATTGTTTTGACCTTATTTTCATAGAACTGACGGTCCATGACTACCAGCGCTCCTCCCTTGTCTGCTGGAAAGAAAACCAGTGATTCATTCCTTCTTAATGATTTAAGTGCCACTTTATCAGTTTTTGTCAAATTTTGGTGCTTAGCTGGCGGAACTGGTATTCTTGACAGGTCCTTCTTAACAAGGGTCTAAGAGGTGTCGATGAATTTGTGAAATATTGGCGAGATGAAGGTACTCTTGGGTTTAAATTCTCTGTAAACAGAGACATCCTGCTCTGAGGGTCTGTTATCCAAATTAGAGAAAAAGTATCGGAGGCGCAACTTCCTTGTGAATTTGTAGAGAGCAATTTCAGTCTTAAGAGACTTGATATGAAAAGTAGGTACAAAAGAGATCCTCTTGTCCAACACAGCTGTCTGTGATTTGGTCAGTTGAGTAGCTGATATATCTGTCACTAATGTTTCTTTTGTCTCCTGCCTGAGCCGGCGGGTTTTGCCGAATCTGTGGCCTCTGCGGGTTTTGCTGCATCTGTCTGTGCCGTTGCCAGTCCTGTTGGTGGATTGTTGGCAGCTGGGATTATTTCTAAAAAAGAAACCTTTGGCGCAGTGGTGGTACCTGGTATCACATCACTCTCTGCAGAAACGGAGATTGAAGGAACAGGTGCTCGTGTTAACTGGGTGTCACTGATGGATACTAAGCTCTCCTCCGAGGATGTAGTGCCCGGTTTTTTAAAATTGCGTTTCTGCGCATAAACCTCCGCCCAGGAGTACACTTCATCAAGTTTTTAGTTGATAGTGTCCCTCCTGAACTTGCGAACTTTGCGTTTGTGGATTTCTTTGGCATATGTGTCTAGTTTGGCATTGGTTTCCTTCAGAGTGGACTCCCAATTTTCAGTTTCCGTGCGTTGTATTAGGGATTCTTGCAGTTCTTGAATTTCCTGCTCTAGACCCACTAGTACTGCAGACAGTTATTCAACAATAAGTAATATCAGATTCAAATAACACTTATTGAGTATGGCGTACCACTTATCCATGAACTTTTTATTCAGCTTGAACATCATTGGTTTGATGGCCAAGCGCAATCCCCTTGGTATCCTACTTGCTTTGTGGTACTGTATTAGAGTTGGAGCGTGCAACCTTTGGTTGATCTCCCTACGCATAAGCTATTCGAGTTGTCTAAGCTGTTGAGTCATTGGCCCATGGGCAGTGCCAAATGTCCGAACCTCACGGATAAGGCCGTAAATGTCTTGTGCCTCAGATGAGCTGTAAACTTTGGTTTCAGCCTTGTTATCTGTCAGGTGTAGAATATCATCAAAAGACATCATGTGGTGCAACGTTAGCTGTGTTGAGCAGAAAAAATTCAATGTAGAAAAGCAAAATTACAGCTGGGTCTAGTCCTAGTTTTCTCTTTCTCTTTGAATTGGGTGGCCGGGCGGAGCCTCCTCAGAGGGTGCACACTTTAGAAATGTATTTTGTTTCTCCTGTTTACTCCACATTATATCTTTGTTTACTCAGAGTGCAACTCCACTGTCATTTTGCTTTTCTACTTTTAGAAAGTAGGCATTTTCTTGTTTAACCATCCTGTGTGCCTCTGCTGCTTGTGTATTGGCTTTTTGGTTTTGGAGTCACAGGAGCTGGGGGTGTGCATTCACTGTAGACAGCCACAAGGGGGCTGAGGTGTGTCCTGCCTTTCCTGGGTGACTCCTAGTTGGGCTGCATTTAGAGTGGTGGGAGGAGTTTCACTTGCACCTGAATAGGCTGTGTCTCCTTTGCACAATGCTGTCTCCACCTCCTGTGGTCATGCTGCACCAGAGGGGACATAACTGGTTTGGACTGGGATCAGAGACCCTTGCCACAAAGAGAACAAAGAGAAAATGGGGTATAAGTGTTGGACCTGTAACCTCAGAGAATTAGATCACTTCTGAACTCAAGAGGAACCTATGTCAAGGAGAAGAACTTGGGATCTGTAAGGAGGAGTACTGCCCCTTTGCTGTGTTGCTTTGCTGGGTTGGCCTGCAGTTGCTGCTTCTGCCAAAGAGAGGACAGAGACTCGAACTTCGCTGTGAACCTGCTTGAAGAAGAATCTCCAAGGGCTTGTGTGTGCTTGCCTCCTGTTCTGAAGTCTAAGGGCCACAAAAACTTAACCTGCAACCCACTGACCAGCACAAGGACTGATCTGTGGACTCCTGCATCAAAAGGGCGCCAATTCCAGTTCCTGGGCCAAGCCACGGCCTGTGCAGGTAAGAACGGTGTGCCCGGGTGGGTAGTATTTTGACAGACGACAAGGAGGGAAAATTAATTATTTATTTAATTTCCCCTCGTAGTCGTCTGTCGAATCCCCCCCAACCCGGCCCCACCGCCACACTGCTTTTACCTGCACATGCCGCGGCTGCCCGGGCCCTGAGAATTGTGTGGTTGGTGCTTCAAAGCAAAAAAAACAACTACGATGCTGTCAGCGACGCTGCCAGTGACGGTGCAACCTACACTGAGGCCGGCGTCACCGCTCATAAAGCGCACAACGCACTGCCACTCTTGCACCGCAACTCCAACACCCTTTGACGCCTGCCAACGCCTGAATTTATCGGCCTTCCCGCTGCCAGTACGTGCACCGACGCGGCGCCTGCATCCTGCCATCGTAGAGCCGATAGCTGATGAGGGTGACTCTTTGACATCGCATCGCCTCACCGGAACTGACTCCTCACTGCCGACGCTGCCTAACTTCTCTGTCCTGGACTTGACACCTCACCTCATCATGGACTCAACGCTTCATCTCCCCTGTGGCAACCAGGAACCAACCTCGCCTAGCCACCTACGCCTCACCTTTATGACACCGTGCATCGTCTGCTGACTTATTTTCCAAGGTACTGTTGTTTGGGGGTCCATGTGACTCCATGCCTGGCATGCGCACCTCGCGGTTTGCGCTGTACTTTGGATTTATGCCTGTCATGACGTCGTAATAGTCCCAGGTCGAGCTATTTGTTTCTACAAGTGCCATTTTTAAGTAACTGTTCTAAAAGTCATATTCTTGATACATGTATGTTGGATTTTTGTCGTTTTGGTCTTGTTTGGTTTAGATAAGATGCTTTATTTTTCTAAACTGGTGTGGTGTCCATTTGTGGTGTTGTCACTGTGCTACTGTGTGTTTGGGTACAAATACTTTACACATTGCCTTTGGGATAAGCCTGTCTGCTCGTGCCAAACTACCAAGGGGGTGAGCAGGGGGTATCTAAAGTGTGTAACTCCCTTACCCTGACTAGAAGCAAGGGTCGCTACTTGGACAAAGGTGCATACCTCTGCCAATTAGAGACCCCCCCATTTCTAACACATGGACATTGCCATGCAAACACCCATCAGTTTTGATGCAAGTCCCTATCTACTAACACCATTAGATAGGGATTTGCATTCAAAACTTACCCCTCCCTGACGCAGGTGTAAAGTGGGGCAATTTTTAAAATTCTCCATATTTTTCCAACTTTGCATGTGTGCTGCACTGTACAGCACACTTAGGAATTGGGAAAAGTATTAAAGCAAATGTCTTGTTCTGGAAGGGTACACTTCCAGTACAAAAACTATGCTTGATAGAAAGCACACAACCATGAACAATGGTGCAAAGGTGTGAGCATTGTCGCAAGGCAGCCAAAAGTATTCCAGACCATTAGGATAGCTAAACAACACCATATCTTGTACATATGGAGATGCTTATCTTTCTTCCTTTGACACAACACAGTGAGGCCACTTTGCACTGCGTTGCACCAAAAGTTAGTAATTCAGCCCCCTTGAATGTTGACATCTTTAATGGCTGCTGCCCCCTCAACAGGCTCTGCCATATGCACTTTGCTCAAAGAATTGTGCCCTCATTACAAGTGCCCCGATGAGTTTAAGCTAATTGCGAAATCCAAAACCCGGTGGTTTGGTATTCGCCAGGTGCGATAATTGCCTCCGTTATAAGTTTCCCATTGAAAATGGGGCACCTGAGCCTCATATTGAATTTGTGCCTTTTACACTACATTTCATGTGTCTCGGAATTTAATGAGCACTTTTGCTCAGTTACATTTCGGTAGGTTTGACCTGGTGAACTTTCGCTCGTGAAAAATGAGGTAAATGCAGTAATTGCCTCAAAGCTTATAATTCGAAACCCTGCTCAACCAGGCATTTGGACAGGGGCGGGAATTAACAAGACCATTCGTAATGAGGGTCTATGTGTTTTAATTTCCAAATTACTATAACCGTTAGCAGCCATCTATTTTCAGGGCTCAGCGTAGTTGCCATGAGGGCATAGCATAAGAGAAGCAGGAATAAAAAAAGGCTGTACTTTTCCCATCTGCTTTTTAAACATATCGGGTTATTCTAGATCACGTTTTTCTAGCTGTCTCTGCTTCAGACCTTATCTCATGCCACATGAAATGTAATGTACCACTAAGTTTGTAACTTTTGATTTTGAAAATGCTTTACAAACAAAAATATAGCATGAAGTAGCTTGAGCTGAAATGATCGGATGTGCAGTTACATTCCTGTTTTCGAACAAGTTTATAGAAGTTATCAGCTAAGACACAATATTCCGACGGAGCACAACTACAATGCATCCATGCCCGTTTCATATTTTTGAATCGTCCAGTTACCACTTCAAATGAGGTTTTTAATCTTACCCAGGATGGGACGAAGGAGTACACTGGGGACTGTGAAAGGGGACATTTATGTCTATAACAATTTCCCTTTTTAGAAAGGAGGTGAGTTTAGCCACGCCCTGCAGGAGGCATACTTGCAGGTTATGGGAAAGACATTCTCTTTGAAAAGAGGCCTACAGTCCAGTGCTTAATTTGAGCCGGTGCTAAAGCACCGGCACTTAATTGGTTTCCGGTGCTCGGCACCAGCACCTAATTGTCAACGCCATACATAGAACAGTCTACCACATGGTGGCACTGCTCATCTAATTTAGAGATGAGCAGAACAACGGTTGTTTAGGAATACAATATACATTAAAATTGCTAATATCTGCCTCCCCAGCCATTCCTTTAGCTTTGGGGACCTGGAATAATCGGAACTGTCGCATTTACATGCGAGAGAGATGGTTAGTAGTTGTTTTGGCAGCAATGACAAGGGCGACGGGTGGTGCATGCTGCAGTGGCCTCCTGGTCAGAGCCCTGGCACTTAATATTTTACAAATTAAGCACTGCTACAGTGTCAGGGCTGGAGTGAGCTGGAAGGCAGTGATGAGCTCTGCTAAACAGAAAAAAACAATTCCCTACTTTTTCTTTTTGGTCGAATTGAATCCTGATATAGTTTAGATGCCATCAAGCAGATAACCTGGAAAGAATATGCATCACATTGTTGGAAAATGCGGAGTAGGAAGCCTGGAAATTGGTAAAATTACCCAGCTTGCTCCACGGTTTACTCTTTAAAGCATGAAGCCACAGAAAGGAGAGAAATTGCCTCTTGGTAATTACGAAAAAAGACTCCCCTAGCTACCACAACAAAGAATTCCTGCCTATCTGCCAGAGACTATTGGAGGATGTTGTCTCCTGCTCTCCGAATGAACCATTTTTTCCATAAAAAAGGGAAGATCACTGACACACCCTGTTTCCTTTACAAGCACTTTAGTAAACATCATGGATTCTGTAGGTAACATACTTTATTAGCAGGAATGCTGCATTACAATTTTACCTGCCTAATTACTTTCTTTCAAATCAGGAACGCCATCAAATACATCTTTCACTGCTGAATTTTAATAAAATCATTGGAATCTCACTAAATGTGAACTTACTGACATAAAGTTAAATAGCAGCTTTCATGCCACTCTTGCTAACCCTTTGCATACATCCCATGCTGAAAAGAAAATGTCTTTTAGTAAGTGAGGACAACTTTAAAAGTAATATATCTTGATTCATGACATTTGGGTCTCCTGTGACATGATAAGGGGACACATCCTATTCAGTAAATATTTTACTACTATGTGAAATGTATTTTGTTTAGGTGAGCCATACTGATAGATATGACCATTAATGACCATTATCATAAAGCAGCCCATTGTCATTTTAAAGATTCAAGTAATGCATACAATGTTCCCTTCTCTTCCTAGCAGACGTCTTTACTTCTGCTTTGCTTTACATACCGTTCTCCCCTTTTTCATCCCTACCCAGTTTTTACCCTTCTCTCTGACATTGATCGTAGCAGTTGAATCATAATGTCCCAAGCCCTATCCTTCTTACAAAATGTGTTGTTAGCCTTTCTTTGGAAAGAACTGATGGTCTAGTGGAACTTAGTCAGTAGTGACACAGCAAGTAGTCAATCTTAATACTTGAAAGCATTAAATGTTCTCCCAAAAATTATTTCACTTGATAATATTGTAAGAGCCCCCTTCAAAAGACATCTTACTTTGGAATTTGGACAGTTCTAGCTTGCGAATTAGCCTTCCTAAATGTAGGTACTTTTTCACAGGTTTCTTGTGAATTCTAAGATAATTTCAAAGTATCTTCAAAAAGAGTAGGTTGAGAAGAACCCACTTCTATCATCAGTACTTGCTTCTTTACTCTGTTGCCTTGAGAGCAGGTACAGGACTGGGAGCATTTGTTGGGGAGCTTGAAGGATTCATGATGGGCTCAGGTAATTGGCGTCGTAAATGTTAGTGCCATCCAGTATCTATGCACAAAGAGCAATTGTGTACAATCTCTCCCTGAATTCAGCCTGTGCTGTCCCCATCTGGAGCCAGCAATCGGGATATTGAACATGTGTGAGTGGGTTGTATGATAGAAGCACAAATGGTTTTACCACGCGTGCCTCTACCACTCAGCCCCACCACAAATGCGTCTTAACCACGCATTCCTTTACTACGCATGCCTTTACCATGAAAGTTCGTGGGATAGGCATGAATGGTAAAGGAGTATGTGTGGCTAAGGTCGCCACTACCCCCCCTCCCTCCGACCACCCCCACCCCAGTCCCCCACGATGTCCCTTTAACTATCCCCAACCCCTTCCACTGTCCTGAAACCTACCCCGACCCCACACTAAAAACTACCCCAACTACCCATTCCCCTCCCACTGCCCTAAGGCCTGAATCCCTACACTACCCCGAACCCCCTGCTATCCCTTAAACTACCCCAACCCCTTCCACAGCCCTAAAACCTACCCCAACCCCCACCCTAAAAACTAACCCAACTATCCATTCCCCTCCCACTGCCCTAAGGCCTAAAACCCTGCACCCTAACTTACACTATCCCAACCCCCGCCCCCGTGCTGTCCCTTAAACTACCCCAACACCCTCCACTGCCCTAAAACCTACCCTAACCCCTGCCCTAAAAACAAACCCAACTACCTATTTCCTTCCCACTGCCCTAAGACCTAAAACCCTACACTACCCCGCCCTGCTCCTTTCCTTAAACTACCCCAACCCCTTCCACTGCCCTAAAACCTACCCGACCCCCGCCCTGAAAGCTAACCCAACTGCCCATTTCCCTCCCACTACCCAAAGGCCTAAAACCCTGCACCCTAACTTACACTACCCCGACCTCCCGCCTCCCTGCACTGTCCCTTAAACTAACCCAACCCCTTCCACTGCCCTAAAACCTACCCCCACCCCCTCCCAGCCCGAATAACTACCCCAACAACCCATTCCCCTCCCACTGCCCCAAGGCCTAAAACCCTACACTACCTAGCTCCCCTGCCCCGCACTGTCCCTTTAACTGCCCCAACCCCTTACACTGCCCTAAAATCTACCCCGACCCGCCCGCCCTAAAAACGAACCCATCAACCCATTCCCCTCCCACTGCCCTAAGGCCTAAAACCCTGCACCCTAACTTACACTACCCTGCCCCCCGCCCCCTGCGTCATCCCTAAAGCTACCCAAACCCCTTCCACTGCCCTAAAACCTACCCCAACCCCCTCCCAGCCCTAAAAACGAACCCCAACTACCAGACTCCCCACACTAAAAACTAACCCAACTACCCATTCTTCTCCCACTGCCGAAGGCCTAAAACCCTGCACCCCAACTTATACTACCCTGACTTCCGCCCCCCTGCGCTGTCCCTTAAACTACCCCAATCCCTTCCACTGCCCTAAAACCTACCCCGACCCACTCCCAGCCCTTACAAAAAAAACAGCCCCTCTTACCTCATCGCAGCATCTTCCTGCTGCTACACTGTGCACTGCCTTAACCACACATATGCGTGGTTAAGGCATGCGTGGTAGAGCTTGCGTAGTCGGAACATGCGTGTGTCAGACCACGGTGTCCCAACTGTTTCCTGTGTGAGTGTCTGAAGTGACTTTGTTTAAAAATACAACTCCGCCACGATGGTCAGCAATATAACAAAACAGGATCAGTGAAAAGGTAAGAATACACCTTCTCATCTCACCATCTCTCAAAACCAGGACTCTTTATTTAATTATAAAACACTGTTGAACAGGTGTGCAAATTCAGAACTGTCCTCAAAATGCAGGATGTCTGGTTGCACTAACCTGGTAAAATAAAATGCCTTATCCCCTCTGAATCGTTTTTGGCTGGTGAATGCAATCACCATTAGTTTTTGCTTGCAGTGAAGAAGAGGTCGCACCTCACAGCCTACCAAGAAGTGCTAATGTCCCTACCTGAAATCCTACAAAGGAGGCACTGCTATGTGGTCAGAAGAGAAGAACCCCCACTTCATGATGACAAAGGAGGCTCCTCTGCAGAAAGGGGAGAATACCACCCACGCACTTTACAGCCCACAAAGAAAACTCCTGTGTCTGCAGAGAATAACCCTCACCACACAACCTGAAAAGGAGGATGTCCTGCTCAGGCACGTGAGAAGAGCACAGTGTCAAAGCCTACAGTGGAGGCCCCTGTAAGAGCGGGGCTATAAAAGCCCACACCTCACAGCCTAAAAAAGAGGTGCCCCTTCACTGGCAAGAGAGAAGAGCACCCACCTTGTAAACAACCGATAAGGAATCTGCAACAGTAGGGTAGAAGAGTCCCCACCTTGTAGCTTGCACAGGAGGCATCTGGAAAAGCTCAGCACCTCCATCCACAAAAGCACAACAGAACTGAATAATCGTCCCTTTTGTGGAGTGCTCTAAATATGAAATGAGGGACTGTGGGCAGGAGCAATGAAGCTAGATGGTGGATAAACCCATTCGGCCACACACAGACACATCTCCTCCAGAACCACAATGTCACTTTTTATTGATCTCGGCATTTAAATAGGAAATGAGAGGCTGATGGAAGTTGTAGTAATGGCATGGTGTGTTCTGATTGGGATGTGAGTGCCAGGCAGCAGAACCAAGGAAGGAACTGGTTCATTAACCGCCCCCATTGTAGCCAGCAGAAAATCCAAACTCCAAACTTTCTCGAAATGCAAAGGGTGGCTCCAAAAAGTGACAACCACACCACAACGCCAATGATTGTACTAGATCACCTAAACAAGCCAGTGGGTGAAGAGGGCGAACCCTAAACACTTTCTGAATGTTATTTATTGTGTGTTCAGCCAACATGATGGCTAAAAAGGTATGTTTCCAGAGCTAAAAGTGAAATGGAACATAGCCTATCGTTTCTCTTTTTTGTTCCTTTATCTTTCCTTTGTAATATTGTAGGCCTATGGTCACTACAACAGATACTTGTGTACATTTCTCAGTCACAGAAGCATTGTTAGATAAACTAGTGGTTTCACTTGGAGCTTGAGGTGTAATTAGGCATTAGGATAGCGCTGCTGCTTGACTTAACTATGCTTTTAAAAGTGATGTTACCTTGAATCTGTTATGTTTTTAAAAAAAGCAACCTTAATCTGAGCTGCTTTTCCTCACCTATTTCCAGGCATCGGTCGCCTTTGTTGTGGTTGCCGATCTATTTCACTTCCTGATTGACACCCATTAGGAGTGTCCTATCACTGAGGGCAGGAGGTGGAGCTTAGGCGGACCTCGGCTATTTCTTGCCGGCCGCAGCGCGGGAGCGGGCGCATTAGGATAGCGCTGCTGCTTGACTTAACTATGCTTTTAAAAGTGATGTTACCTTGAATCTGTTATGTTTTTAAAAAAAGCCACCTGAATCTGAGCTGCTTTTCCTCACCTATTTCCAGGCATCAGTCACCTTTGTTGTGGTTGCCGATCTATTTCACTTCCTGATTGACACCCATTAGGAGTGTCCTATCACTGAGGGCGGGAGGTGGAGCTTAGGCGGACCGCGGCTATTTCTTGCCGGCCGCAGCGCGGGAGTGGGCGCATTAGGATAGCGCTGCTGCTTGACTTAACTATGCTTTTAAAAGTGATGTTACCTTGAATCTGTTATGTTTTTTAAAAAAGCCACCTGAATCTGAGCTGCTTTTCCTCACCTATTTCCAGGCATCGGTCGCCTTTGTTGTGGTTGCAGATCTATTTCACTTCCTGATTGACACCCATTAGGAGTGTCCTATCACTGAGGGCGGGAGGTGGACCTTAGGCGGACCTCGGCTATTTCATGCCGGCCGCAGCGCCGGCGGCGCGCCAAAGGCAAGCCCGTCTGCGCCCGTCCGCGCCTGGATGACGCCAGACGCCAGTTATGCTGCCGGTTTTGGAAATAATACGCTTTCTTATTCCCGTGACAAACTTCTGGCCATTAGGCTAGCAAGTAACACCTGCGGCCTTCCCCCTTGTAACCTTCCTGTGGGCCCAGTTTGCTGTAAGAACTGTGGCTTCAATTCATGGGCGACCACTTCATCCCCCCCTATCCATCCATCTGTCTCTGGTCAGGACATTAAACTATTTAGTCTTAACTGCCGGTCGTTAGTTAAACACTACCTGGACGTTTATGACTTACTATATGACGAATCTCCGGATGTTCTTTTTTGATGGAGACATGGTTGTCAGCAGACACGGTGGCAGAACCAGGCTTGGCACTTCCCCCGGGCTATAGTATCGTCACCCTTAATCGAGAGGCTAGAGGCGGCGGTGTGGCAGTTGTCTTTAAATCATGCTATACCTGCACACTTGTCAAGGAAACCGTAGCGGGTTGCGAGTGTGGACAGTTTGGGATTTCCTTTAATTCCAACTATAACATGTCTGGTATACTGGTATACCGTCCCCCAGGCCCTTCGAAGGAATGCAGGGCTGCGCTGGTTGACATAGTGGGCTCTCTGGTCGTGGGGTATGCCAATTTTTCTGTTATTGGCGACTTAAATCTGCACCTTGATAATCCCCATGACTCAGAAGTGGCCAACTTTTCAGCTGATTTAGCGGCCTGCCAGCTGCTCCAACTGGTCCATAGTTCCACTCACTCTGCTGGCCACCTACTTGATCCAGTTTTTTCCAACCTTTCACGTCTCTCTGTTTCAAACCCCATTCCGCTATGTTGGACTGACCATTATCTGATCCCTATGATGCTTTCCGGTGTTGTGCCCTCTCGAAAGTCACCTCAGAAACTCTCGCTCCGCCGCCCCTGGCACAAATTAAACTTTGATCATCTTAGTACCATCCTCTCGTTGAGTGTGCCTAGCTGGCCGGATGATCCAGATGCCGCCAGTGAAGCATTATCTGATTGGCTAAGGCATCCTCTGGATGACCTGATTCCTGCCAAACAATCTAAGTGTCAGAGCTCTAAATCCAACCCATGGTATAATAACAATCTTACCAATATGCGTAAAACTTGTAAGCGGATGGAGCGGGCGTGGAGGCGAGACTTTGATCCTATCTTGAAGGGATGCTATCAGTCAGCCATCAAGAAATACCACAGGGCTGTTCAGAAAGCACAGGCTGCCCATTTTGCTGATGAGATCAGAAATAGCCATAATCCCTCCAAGAGGATTTTTTCCATTCTTAAAAATCTCAAAAATGCTGGGGCACCTGTGGCGTCCGCCATCAAGTCAGATGAACAATGTGAGGACCTTGCCACCTTTTTATAAATAAGGTGGATAACATCTATAAGACCTTCCCTCAGGTGGCTACGGGCTCTGACTTTGGGGGCTCATCATCCTCCACCCATACACTGGCCACCTTTCCGCCAATCACTGAAGATGCACTATGTGTACTCTGCAGGAAAGTTAAATCTGGCTCCCCAGCTGACCCCATGAAGCCTGACCATCTCATGAGACTGCTACCTGTGCTTCTTACCCCTCTGGGCCAGGTTATTAACATGTCCTTGTCCATGGCTACGGTTCCCAGGTCATGGAAGCAGGCTAGGGTAATGCCTTTATTAAAGAAGCCCACCTCCGACCCAGCTAAACCGGAGAACTTTCGCCCTATCTCCCTGCTGCCTTGGACCTCTAAGATCTCCGAAGCCTATGTTAACTCCATCTTGTCAGGCTATCTGGAGGAGAATAATATACTGGACTCATCCCAGTGCGGCTTCCGCCCGGGCCTCAGCACGGAGTCCGCCCTCCTAGCTGCGACTGAACATCTGAGAGCAGCACTGGATGAGGGACGTACTTCGGCACTGATCCTATTGGATCTCAGTGCCGCATTTGATACGGTCTCTCACCAGATTTTGATACGGAGGCTGAAGGAGGCTGGCATCGTGGGCCTTGCCCTGAATTGGTTTACCTCCTTTCTTTCGGATAGGTCCTTCCAGGTGTCGGCCCCCCCTTTCACATCCAGGGTGCATTCCATCAAACAGGGAGTGCCGCAGGGCTCTGCTTCAAGCCCAACGTTTTTTAACCTATATGTTCAGTCCCTAGCCGCGGTAGACAAGAGGAGAGGGCTGACTATTGTATCATATGCTGATGACACACAATTAGTAGTCGCCCTCTCCAATGACTGTCTGAATGATGCTGCTAAGTTTCGGAGCGGTCTTGCGGACGTTGCAGGGTGGATGACTGCCAACTGTCTCCAGCTCAATGCCAGCAAGTCTGAGGTCTTGCTGGTAGGGAAAGATCTTGAGCTATGGAGTGAACAGTGGTGGCCTACCACCCTGGGCCCTGCACCCGTCCCCAAACAGGTGGAGAAAAACCTTGGTGTCTGGGTCGACTCGGCGCTTAGTTTTCAAACCCAAACTAAGAAGGTGGCGGCAACATGCTTTGGTATTTTGCACGGGCTCAAACCTCTGCTGGGTTTTTTTGACCCTTCCATCCGACAGATGATTGTCCAGGCATCTGTGCTGTCGAGACTGGACTATGCTAGCTCGCTTTACCTGGGGGCCAACAAGACGGAGATTTCGAGATTGCAGAGAGTCCAAAATGTAGCCGCCAGATCTCTTCTTGGCATGCCTAGACGCTGCCCCACCTCCAGTGCCATTCGTCAGCTACATTGGCTACCGGTGGAGAGACGGGTGGAGTTCAAGTCTCTCTGCTTTGCGTTTAGGATCCTGAATTCCCCTGCCCCTGGCATCTTAGCGGGCCTGCTTTCCGCCTACACTCCCACTCGTCATCTCCGCTCAGTAGGTCAACACCTGGTAGTTACCCCCCGGGTAAGGAGGGCTCGCGCCGGTGGGCGCTCCTTTCGCACGCTGGCAGCTAAGCTTTGGAATGGCCTCCCTGTACATATCCTGAGTATGGATAACTATCTGGCATTTCGTAAAGCACTGAAGACACATCTTTTCCCTTCTCTTTAGGTTTTTTTTTTTTTTGTAGTCTACGCCCTTCTGTCTGCCTCTACGGCTCTTAATGGCCCACTGGTCTTCTTTCTTTCCCTCGTCATGTTGGGTTCCTTGCTGTCAGCTGCTATTACTGCTCTTAGCGCCGGGACGCCCCTTTGCTGGGGCAGCTGCGCGCTCCACAAGACATCCTAACATAACATAACATAACATAATGCTTTGATCCCATGATCCAATGCAAGCTCTTTCATGCCCTCTTTGGCCAGGTCACTGACAGAGCACAGATAAACCTGTTCAAATTTGTAATGTGTTTACATGGAATATTCAGGGATAATGATGTGTTTTTAATATTGTAACACAGCAGCAGCACACTAATGTTAATGCACATAATCTCTGTGACTCCCTTCAATGTCTCATATGTGAGGTTCTGTTTTGATCTAAAAGAAACTTTTTTATGTATGTTGCATTAAACATAAACACAACATTTCTCTCCAAAATGTTTATAAAAGACTCTCACACATCACCCACAGTGGAACTAAATTAAAGGAAAACAGTATTTAAAACAATCTGTTTAAACTTTGTTCAAGGTCATCAGGGCAAGACTCTGCAGACCAGAGCTGGTTCTAAGGGGACCCCTGAAAGGCTGGGGCCCTGGGCCAGAGCACACTTTGCCCATGCCTTAAAACGTCTCTGGCAGAATCTGCATTGCCATGTTGAATCCTGGTAACACATCCTTAAAGGTTGCCATTTAAACAGCACAAGAAACCTACATGACTTTCTCTTCAGTCCTGACC
The DNA here is from genome assembly GCA_963921515.1 of Calotriton arnoldi. Classification (NCBI taxonomy): domain Eukaryota; kingdom Metazoa; phylum Chordata; class Amphibia; order Caudata; family Salamandridae; genus Calotriton; species Calotriton arnoldi. The sequence continues at coordinate 108,414 of CAWUFW010020890.1, forward strand.
TGTGGTAAGACTCTGAGGGAATGCGTCGCCTTCCAGCCGCTCATCCTGAGCCTTGACAAAGAAAGCAGCACAAGGTGTCTGCAGTGCCGGAAAACTGCCATTTTGTTAATGTATTTTATTGCCCGTTCTGGCTGCAGGCTTTTTAAAAACTATTATCTGCTGAACAATGGTAAAAATTGCACACAAGGCTTTACATGTCACCAGAGGCTCAGTTCACTAGGGATGTTTGCAATAAGCAGGGAAAAAAGAAGACAGTTCCAAATAGCATAACCTAAATACCTGGGGCCTTATTTACAAGCCGCTTGCGCCCCCAGCCCTTTGATTTATTGAAAAAAGGATTCCCTTGGGGGTGATGCTTAGATTTAAGCAATAGAATTCTTCTAGAATTGTTAATTCAGCAAAGGTTTTAGCATTGTCTACCGAACAACAGAATTGAGAATCCGCAGGGAAGAACTCCTGTCTAGACAAAATATAATTTTGGTATAGGACTGTCTTCTGCAAATTAAGGCAGACTATTTTTATCGCTTTATAAAGCACAAATATCACTCAATAACTCTCAGAAATCACCCACTGCTCCTCACCCTAAAACCATGCACCCTCTACACACTGTTGAATTACCCTCTAATTTTTATTAGAAATGGTAAGTACAAAGGAATAGCGTGATTAGCCAGAAAAGCTAAGAACCTCGTGTTGTTGTAACACCCATGCTAATGGGATGGTTACTTTATTAGTGTTCCAGAGTAACCATCTGCAAGGTTTGCTATTTCAGTTAAAATAAGAATAGAAATATTTGACCAAATCTACATGCTCGAATGTTTTGTCTCAAAATCTATGTTTTTTTACTTTTTTTTTTTGCCCTTTCGAACATTGTGATATAAGAAAGCCAGAGTACCAACATAAATTCATCTCGGATTTGTCATCTGCTGCAGCTTTTATCGCAATGGCATATGAAAAATAACATTGTCAAAGCCAATAGGTCTGGATGTAATGATTAAAGAGATTATGTTCCACTGTGATGGAATATTATAAGCAAACCTATTAGCTTTGCCAATGGTTGGTAATGGTAGTGGTAGCGGTCAAAATTCAAGCTTGTGGTGAGGTTCTTAGTGATGGTAATGGTGATTGTGGCATGGATGATGGCATTGGTATTGGTTAAATTATTGGCATGCTGTCTGTGGTATTTGTGTGTTTCAGGGAATGGTAGTACTGGTATTGATGGTAGTGGTCATACCATCACTATCTGTACAGTGAAAAGCCGATACACCCCCATCATAGTGTCATTCTTACACTCAAGTCATAAAAAAGCATTACAAAAAAGCTTGCTGCTATAAAAAAAATTCTTTCTGTATACAATTCATATATGACATATTTGGAATGTGACAAAAAGCATGATCACTGTGTGTTCTTTCTAAATGCATTATAGTTTCTAGTTTATTACAAAACAAGCAATCTATTGGAGGTGAAATGATACTCTAACTAGCCAATTGCATGAGGTGGGAGATTCCAATAGACAAAACCAAAGTACACTTTTGGCCAAATATATCAAGGCTTTCAGCTGATGCAGTGTCACAAACAATGACACAAACCGACACAAAGCTGTATTAAACTATTTACTATCTAATGAAAATCTTTACTTGCACTGAAAAGTAGCTTTAAAGTAAAGCAAAGTAGCGCCTTGCACTACTTTGTGTTACTTTGCTTCATTTGCACTTCCCATGGGTGACATATATTCATTCCCATGCAACCACCCATGGTTTTTGTGGAAAGCAATGTGTACTGGAAGGGTTCTCTTTAAGTTCAAAACCTATGCTAGGCAAGGGTGTGTCTGGCCCAAGGCAACCTAAAGTGTGCTAGCTGTGTGGAGAGATTAACAGCTCCATATTTTTGTAGTTATGATGCTTTCACACAACGCAGCATAGAAACTTTGGTTCCATGAATCCACAGTAAAGCTGGCCCTTTGTCTATACTCTATAGAACTGGCAACAAGAGATTTGCCATCTACTACTGCTGCTTGCAGAAGTCATAATGAGGGCATGATTACCACAACCTATCACTTACGTTGGTCGGATGGACTAGTATTACAGCAAAAAAAAAAAGGATATGAAAGATATTTTTTGTAGTCCGACCTTTTTAAAGACATATTAAATAGACTACACAAGTGGCAACGTGTTTTTTGTGGCAATATTCCAAGCTAACATCAATTGCTCTGGTTACAGTGACCTCTTGAAAAAGAAACAGGGTTTGCCCTAATACTCCTACCGCATCTGGGCAAAAAATCAAGCATAGAAACACAATAATGCGGAGGAATGAATCAATGAAAAATTATTTCTATAGGGAAAAACAAATTAGTCACTACAGATGAGTACTTAGTCTCCAAACAGTTTTTCTTTTTTATATAACTCAGACACCAACTCCAAGTGTACTATCAATGAAATACTTTATCTTTTCATATAATAATATCAAAAGAACAACTGGACATATACACAAATATATACACACATGTATATTTACATTTACAATCCTTTCTACCCATTCCAAATCAATATGGTTGCTAATCACAAACAAAAAGAATTCCAAAAGCAATCGGGAAAAAGAGGTAGTCCAATACACACTAGAAGGGGTGAATCAACCTTCCACCTAATACAGAAAGTGTGTATTACATTTTCTTATATATCAATCGCAGTCTGTGGGGTTCCTCCGTGCTGTAGGGTCGACCAGTTTCGGCCCATTAATTCGGGCCTCATTAGGACAAGGACAAAAGGAATACAATGCCTACAAAATAACATATATACATAAATATCGTCTTTATGATTTTACCTCTATCACAATACAACAGGTATACATATTCAAACTGGACAATGCCAAATTAAGTACCTTTATAATTTAGTACAGAACAGAACCTCTGGTGTTGAGACCTTTTACTGCTGATGTCCTGGGGCCAACCTACTATCCGTGCTGAGTGACTGGTCAAAGTATTACCCCTTCAGCACTTGACTCTCAGTGGTAGCGTAGGTTGAGCAATCCAAGGCTTCTCAGGGGGAGGTTGGTGTAATTTTTACACAACCTCAAGACTCAACAAATGTACAACGAGATAATCCCATTTCTGAAACTGATGTTGCACTAGGCCAATCTTACCACTTACTCTGTGATAAACCTTTCTTGATGTCTGAGAGATAAAGAGGAGTTAATGATAATTCAACAAATTCACTTTATAGTGTAGCCCATTGGGATACACATTACAGACCAAGAATAGATCAATAAGGTTAAACTAGGTTTATTACAAATTAAGAGCCAGACTGATGTATATGAATCTCAAAAGCATATTGTACAGATACAAAATCACTACAGGATATCCAAAGAGGCTAATTAAATTTAGTCAATACAACATAAGACATACAAGAACTTCAGTTGCACCAATATAAAGAATAAAGAACAAAGTCTGGTGATTGGTATATAAGTTTCGATCGTCCAGTCTTTGTATGAGTAAATCTAAAATTACATAAACTAATCCTAAGCTTAAAGTTGGAAAATTGGGGTTCTTGTTAAAACGAAAAGTTTTCAATATTCAGGAGACCAGTAGAAGATCCCTAAATTGGAAAATTGTATAGCATGAAGCCAAACAATAAGAGCATCGCAGAGAGGTCTGTACCCCTCAGAGCTCTAAGGCATCTGGTCTAATGACTAAAGTGTGAACACCAGTTAAACCCACAGAACATTTGAGAGTTCCACATGATCAACTCCAGTAACTTTCCACCTACAAACTGTAGGAATTGGCATCCTCACTCATTCCTCCTAGTCCCACAGTTCAAACATCAGGACGTCCTTAAATGTCCCCCGTCTCCAGATAGGACATGAATAGATGTCCTCCCTTAGGGTTCATTAGCACCTCTCATCCTTGCCAAAAGTTCTCCTCTCAAGCCTCTCCATCTCACACATCTCACATAACACTAATAATGCCCTTTTCTTAAGGGAACAGAAATGGATCTATAGAGTTCGTAGCCACATCTCTGGTCTCAATGATGACATTCCCTGGAATGCACTTAACAACCTAAATCAACCACGGGGGTGGGTACAAGATGATTAATGATGACCTAGCATATACCTTGAGGATATTGACTGGATCCAGAGCACCCAGATGGCCATCTGGGTCCAAAAACCTGCACTGAACCAAGTGTCTCTCTCTCTCCCCCTCGGTGCATATCCTTGGGTAATTCCTTTTCTCAACCAAATTCCTGACCCCCTTTGGGGCCTGATTGCACATATATTCTGTGATAGAACTCATGCATAGTCTTTATTTTGAGCAAACATTGTTGTTCTTTTAAGAGGATAAGGATATAGGCAGCCCCTAGAGACAGGGCTATTTCTAACCCTGAGAACTCTTGTCCAGGGTGTTGTGCAGCCACCTCACACCCCGCGATATCCTTCACGTTAGGCAGCGCTGGAAAACGAAACCGCACAGACAGACTCCAAGATGGAGGGACATGTTGGCAGTCTAGTCTTCCTCTAGATGACCGGCACTCCGCGCGCACCACATGTGTGATCACGTGGAGGGATGGAGAGACGGTGATATCCGTACTGCAGTGCACTGCTCCTAGAACCTACGTGGCGCCGGGAGGGGCGAGTGGTCCGAGACGAGCTCACCTAGACATAGTGAGTAGGGGGGACCGGGGGAATTCAAGCAAGGAACCGGTGAGCTCTTTGTTGGCCCGCTCAAGCCCTTAACATGAAATTGGGGCGTATTTAATCATGATAAACAACCAGGGGAACAAACCAATCGGGTACCCTCACGAATTAATAATTATGGAGATGGGCTAAGCAACAGGGGCCAAAGACAGCATTCCCTAACAGGGAATATCGTCCAATTTAGTTACCCAATTAACATTTTTTATCTCTATCAACGCAGAGTGTGACTACAGGGAGCCGTCCTCGCTCCCCCGCCAGTTCACGCATTATTATCAATGAAACTCAGTAAGGGATTCCGAGAGCTTGGTTGTGATGATTTGCTGAGTAATGATGACCCGGTGATTTTTTATTTTAAGAGCGATACTACTACGCTCATACGGGACGATTGGTCCTTTATACCGGTGGTGCCTACACCTAATTATAGCACTTACCGGGTCACACAACTAGTTAAGAGGGACGAGACCACCTTTTGCACTTTTTCTTATATGTTTTTTATTATATTCACCACAAAGGGAACTGTATTTTGTGTGTTTGTGTGTAAATTTCTCATTGCTTGCAGGAATTTCTCTGGGAGTAAGTTACGCAACCTATTTGACATGAGCATTCACTCAGACTGTGACTTCGCTCTACTCCACAAGGTAGGAGGTAGGGAGAGTGTTCTCGGGATCTATTCTCAGAGTCCTGATGAAAGCCGGGGACAACGCATAAGCCGGCTGAAACATGTCAACAGTTTGCAGATTGGAGGGGTAGTGGGTTCATTATAGCCCAGCATACCACCATCCACTGGTTGTTCAAAACCTTTTTAATCTAACTAGGGAGTCCACCAATAAAGGGTAGTTTGGAGATCCCCGTGTTAGTTTTAACACTATCTTCTGTGCACTTTTCTCTTCTTGATCCCGCATAGTTTTTCTTTCTGTTTGTTGTGTCTCCCCCTCCATATTGCTCCACCTCTGTTGTTGGCTTGCGCGGAGGTGTATTGGCAGCCCTATGCTGAAGCATGCCACAGATTTCTGTGGGTGAGGGCAGTTTTAACAACATGTGTGTCTTGCCGTCTTACCTCCGTATAACAGCGTCATACTTTGCATAGCCCCATTTCTATGTGTGTGTAGAGTTGTGTATTAGGAGGTCGAAGTGGGGCTTTTCCTCCTACCCCTTATCTACTGTGTGTGTGAAATAAATATTTTCTTCTCACCTGCCTTTCAAAAAAATGAGAATTCAGCAAGCGAGACACTTAATGTTGCCATCCCTAAGCACAACATAGATTTCTCCAGAACAAAATCAGGGTTTTTAATAATTTGAAGCCAAAACATAATAATAATATGTCATGTGGAACCATTTGCCTCACCACATTTGTTGGGCTATCATTACCTTCCCACAAGGGAATTATCTTGTGTCACTTTTCAAAAGATTAAATTCCGTTGAGAGTCTACTGGAACAGAATTAAAATGCTCTACAATGCCCACCGTGGAGCCTTGAAAAATGTCAGTTAATTATGTCATTCTGTTAGAAATGGGGTCTTATGCAACACTTAAATTACAGAAACTCAATGAAAACACCACAAAAAGACTCCACGCGGGTTTAGGAAAATAGAGTATATTTATCTGAGAAAAACAAGACCAAAATGACAATAATCCAAAAAGTAGAAGTCTAGACATGAATTTCTAAAGATTAAATGTGAAAACAGTGCTTTGAAGTCACTAGCCGTCAAAAGGTTACTTGAGGTTGTGAGGCACAGGTGCATATTCAAAGGTCAGGCCGACTGCAATGGAGGACAGGCATGCTACAGGACCCAGACTGGTCCCGCTGAAGAAATACCTTGGATGGAGCTTTTGTGGACATCAAGAGCCTGCTGCATCGTCATCGAGCCATGCAGAAGGGGGTCCTGCGTTGTCCTTGAACTCCGTTGAAGTGAATGCAATGCATCATTGTCGAGTAGCGCAGAGCGCTGTTGTCAAGCCGTGCAGGTTGTGGATCCATCGTCATCCAGCACACACTGCATCAGCGTCGAAGGGCGATGCAGTGGAAATTCTCATGCAGTTGAGGCATTGCGTTGGTTTTTGCAGAAATCAGTTGCAAAACCCACTTCTGAGGCCCAGGACTGGAGTAGGACCTCAGGCAGGGATAGGACTCACAGATAGCAGAGTCCAGCAGCACCAGCAGGATTGCAGGAAGTCTTTTGTGTCCCTGATACTTCAGAAAACAATAGGCAAGTCAGCAAGCCTTTGGAGGCACTCTGGGTTCAAGTGAGATGGGGCCAGTCCTTGACCTCAGCAGGGCAGATATCAGAAGGCAGCAGGGCAGCTCAAGTCAAAATACTTTTATTTCGGTCAAAAACCATTAAAAGTGAACATAAAAATATCGTTTTTGCACATAACACAAAAGTGCATACAGATGTAAGTATTCTCTGAACATTCAGCCACCCAAATGTCATGCGTACATGTTCTGATTAAAATGAATAAATAATCAGTTCACTACATGCTAAAATTTCAAGCCCATTTTCTTACATACAAATCCAATTGCATGCAAATATCTGCTCAGACTTAAAATTATATGATATGATTTGTCACATTACAGTACTCTCAAGGCTTCCTCATATTTCCTAAATCCCAGGTTTTTACAGAGTGGGTGAATCCATTTCTTTCTATTCTTGTCATAAGCCGTGCAAAACAACAAGATATGTGCAATATTTTCAGTTTGGCTTGAAGTGCAGAAAGGGCAATTATTTTCATTAGTATTGCTACCCAGCTTCCATTTGAAGAATTGCATAATGCAAATTTTAAGTACAATATCTTTGTCAAGTAAGGTTGGATAGTGTCTAAAAATTCCTAAGTGGTGGGACTTGGCTAAAAGGTAAGAAGTTTTGTTGTGAGTCTGCCTAGGCTTGGGTTGCTGTGGTGGATATTCACAACATATTCCCAATATATTAACTTTAAGTGTTTCTTGGAGCTATGTGATAGTGTCTGTGGCTCACTCCAATATGAGGGTAGACCGAGCTTGATAAGCCATGTCTTGACATGTTGGGACCAGGGGAAGGTTAGGGTTTGGTCTAGTTCCAGAAGTTCCCTAATACCTTCTCTGTAATGGGCCAATTCCTGCATCGTCCACAATCTTATCCAATTGAGAATAGGACTCAAAGCTGCAGTGTGCTCTATCTGTTTGATATTTAGGTCGAAATGCATAGATATTAATGGCGCCACTACTGATGGACCAAATAGCCCTCTCAAAAACTTGTTCTATCCAATAGCGAGCTGCTTTGCATTATCTGAGCCCCACAGCTCAGCCCCTTATAATGCTGCTGCCTGGGCCTTGTGTTTGTAAATCTCCAAGTGGGTGTAATTGCCTTGGTGGTGGACATATTATACTTGTTGGAAATCGCCCTTGAATTTGTGTTAAAACAATATTTGCATGATTCATTTGAGGCTTCCACAGTTATCTAGAATCAAGTGTTACACCCAGATACTTGAAATCGGATACATGTTCCAATTTTTGTTCACCAACTGTGATGTTTTTTCTAAAAGTCCTTTGGAGTTTTACTGCGATGTATTTTGTGTTACTGATGTTTATTTCAAACCCTTTTTAATGCAGTAGGTATAAAAGCTATCGAGTAGATATTGGAGACCCCTTGATGTCTGTGAAATCAAGATGGTGTCATCTACAAAAAGCAATGCGGGGACCAAAGTCCTGCTGAGCTTCAGGGAATCATGACAACATTGTTTGAGATAGTTGACAACATTGTTAATATAGAGGGTGAACAGGGTGGGTGCAATGATGCGCCACTGCCTGACTCCTCTATTAATGGGAATTGGTTTGGTAAGATTGCTATGCTCTCCCCATCATACTTTGGCATAGTTGCCTTGATATAACCTGATTATCTGAGTCAAAATATTATCTGGAACGCCTTGGTTCTTTAATGAGGCCCATAGGGGTCCTCTTGGGACGAAGTCAAATGCCGCCCTTATGTCTATGAATGCTATGTAGGCATGGCCACCCCTTATTTTGGTGTACTTCCATAGAATGCATATGAGCCTTAACACCTGATCGATTGTGCTTGTACATGTCCTAAACCCTGCCTGATAGGCTGTTACTATGTTATTATCATTGATCCATCGTTCAGTTTGTTCAGGATTTGCCAGGCTTAGATTTTTTGCATCACATCTGTAAGGCTGATTAACCTGTAGTTCCCTGGTTCATACTTGCTACCTTTTTATAGATTGGCACTATTTCAGCCCAATTCCATGCCGAAGGGACTGGTGCTCCTGATGCGACCTCATTACTTATTAGGTTTGCATAGGGGACCCACACTTCTTTATCATGTTTCAGCAAGTCCCCAGGGATCTTGTCCAACACGGGAGCTTTTCCCAGCATAATAGCATCAATTGCCTCTTCTGTATCTTCTAAACTAAAATGGAGCATGATTTCTGCATTTCCATTCTTGCAATCTTGCAATTACTCAGAATACATTTGTGGCCATGTGCAACTTCCTTTGGTGCAGAGTATAGGTCAAGAAAATGCCAGCTCCAGGTGGCAATGTCCAAGTAATACTCTGTGCAAGAAACTGCATCCTTGCTGCTTCCATGAGTAATTTGTGACAGTATCTTTGGCCTTAGCCGCCTGGAGCAGGTCACACCAATTCGTTTCCTCCCAGCTTCTGTATGCACTTAGCAATGCCTTCCTGTAATTGGCCATAGCCACCCTCACCAGTTGTGCATTTCCATTCTTAAGGCTTTGGAGTAAAAACTTCTTTGCCTCTTTGCAGTTGCCGGTATACCATAGATTGCGTGAGAGCTCTCTGTTTGCCTCTTGCCTTATTCTGCTAAAGAGTGCTTTCGTTAAGAATGGCCTTAATTTTGTAACTAGAGTTTGATGAAAAGTTATGACTGGGATTTCCAATAAATCACTCTCGACATAAGGGCTCACCAACTCAGAAAATATATTATAATGTTGGTCATGGCTCTAAATTATTCATATTGCAAGGCCATTTAACCATTCTGCTGTTATTCCCTATCATTGGTTGATTCAGTGAGGAAGCTCTGCCAAGCGTTCGTACTTCAGTGATGCAGCCTGTCCATTCTAGACACAAAGGCAAATGGTCACTATCTCCTCTTTCGCTGGCTATTCTAAACATGGTGATCCTGTGCCATGTTGCTGTGCTATGCAGCACATAGTCTATCCTTTATTGGACGGTGCCCCTTTTAAATGTATATAGTTGAGGGTAACTATTATTTCCAGTAGTGATCCTACCATTTCATGCTCTTAAGCCGTGCTCTAACATGAAATGTGCCAGTTGCACAGCTGCTGTAGTACATGAGACATGGGGCCTGCTTCTAGTTGGGGGATGCCTCTAGCCATGTCCTCTTCCTCGGTTACTAGTTCCAGGCCATTTATTGGCTCGTATGTACAATTGAAATCGCCTCCTATGATGATTGTGTCACTGGGGCCAATATTGTTTAGGGTATTAGCCAAGATTTCTATCACCTGTGATTCAATGTTGCTTCTCTTTGGTCTAATGTATACATTGAACAGGTGTAGTAGTGTCTTATTACTAGTGCTTATGTTTACTCAAAGATTATCTGGTAAGTTAGTATGATGGGTGCCAATATCGGCATCCAGTGATATTTTTGTCCATATCTCCTGATGGTCTGCCACTCCGAGAATGGATTGCATTGATGCGGAAAGTTGTATACCCCAGTTTGTGTGGCGGGTCTGTTAGCCAAGTCTCTTGGAAGAGGCAGAGATGGATTTATGCCAATTGGGGTCCAGGAGCTTATTTTTGAATCCGGCTACATTCCACAAGATCATGGCTATGAGTTCCTTACCCATAATTCTAGGGGTACTTGGCTGTTCTTTATACCTTGCCTCAGTATTGGGAAATAATTTATCTCTCCACTTTCATTTACTTGTATTTCCCGATGCACTGCCCTATCGAAATTTGAAACCAGCGTTGTCTCTGGCTCATGGCCCTGGTCTAATGATAGGTCTGTGGCACTGCAATCAGCTGGTCTATGGTTCCTTAGTCAATCTACTGCCTCAAGATTCTGTGTATTTTGAATCCCAGCTGTTTCAGCATTTGCAGAGTCAATTTTCCTCACTTGGCAATCTAAATCAGGCGTGGCTTATAGAGCTTAAACCTCATTTTTGTTTTTAATGTTGAGTCTGCTCGTAGGTCCATGGCGATCAGGCCATCCACAATTTTTTTGGTAGCGACTGTGAGGCGATGGTGTCATAATCCCTATTCCCACCCTGTAGACATTCTACCCTTACTATAATTGAGTGCACAACCAACAAACATTGTTGGTTGTGTCAGATCCAGTGAGTATCCTTGTTTTTAAGGGCATCCCTATCCTCCCAACTCTGTTGCTTTTATTTTGGGACATTAGTTAGCCAGACTCTGTGTTTGATTGATGTATTTGTGGCTTCTCTATTGTGAAGATACTTTTTAGTGTTAGAATCTGCTCTCCTCAGGGCCATGTGAAGTGGTGTAAATGGGTCCCCTATCTAGTAATTGTGGAGTGCTTGGAAGCATGGAGCTCTTGATGGTGGATTGGGTTGTCTTGCTGGTAGTGTATTGGAGCACACAGTGCTCTATAGTCTTTCTTGTCTGCCCAACCACCTTTTCCCGCTCAATAACATGCTTTCTATACCAAGGGGGTGCCTCGGTAACATTGGGGTGAATTTGCACTGTGGTCAGCTGCGGTCTATCTTGCATTTGCGAGAGTTCTGGAATTAGCTGGTTAGGTGGCTTCAATGTCTTATTACTACCTTCAGATATCTTTTACATCTCTAAAATTTCACCATCAGGGATTTTCTTAATTCCTTTAGGCTTGATATTTCACTGGTTAATGTATTTATCTTTATTGAGAGTCTCTTTACTTCATTTATATTTCATCTACCTGTTCTGGGGGTTGTGTTGGCTCTTCCCCTACATGAGTTTCTTGTGTTGTTATGCAGCCTTGGATTGAGTAACTGAGGCTTTTTAGATTATGTTCAAGGGGTATAACAGCTACCATGTCATATAATTGCAGTGCAAATCTATTTGTACAGATAATTCCCAGCACCCCCTCTCTCCTCCTAAGTCTAAACTGATATGTTTCTCTCTTGTGATATGTTCATGTATCTGGGTTGGGACTACTATATTTGTGTCAGTAAGCGTTGCTATCTGGGGTGGGGGTCCTTGATTCTCCACTGTGTTATCTATTGTGGATTTGGGTCCTGGTATTTCCTGCTGTTGTGCCACTCCCTTCTTTGTATACTAAGAGGTTATTTTTACCTTAGGTACTTTGAGATGTTTTCTCTTGACCACCAACATGCCATCCACCTCCTCTATTAGGTTGTCTATTTCTGCCCTTGTGCATTATACCCCGTGTTTCTCATAATATTTGGAGTTTTTCCTAGGGGCACTTTGATTGCCTTTCGTAGCCCCATTCCTTACCCAGAGCCAATATCTCGCCTCGTCCAAGTGGAGGTGGTGCTTGGTTTTTTTGGTGAGAGACTCTGCAATGTGGTTATGAAGGTAAGTTCCTGTACCCTAGTACTGTCAGTGGCAACAATGGGGTGTTTAAATTGCTAGGTATCAATAGTAGTGTTCTATTGCTACAATTGGCCACTGATGCAACTCTGCATTAGTCCCCTAGATGATGTATAAAACTTAAGCCAGTGTGAGATGACCCTGCAAATACCTTAGGAACTTGGCTCAGAGTATAGAAATGATTAGGATCTCTATGCACCTCTGTGCAGTCCCAAATGTTCCCCCAGTTCCCGGTTCCTTTCCTTTCCTTCCCTGCATTGCTCCCAGTAAATGAGTCAAAAGTGCCTCTGTGGCAATTAACAGTTACACGGGCTCCACTGTGGGTCTTCAAGCTCGGGTACATGTGGGCCTCAGTGACCACAAATGGAGTTGCAGTACCCCGGAGATAGAGAATCAGTCAAGGAAAGAAACAGGAAATGTTAGCACTAGCAGGTAGCTTTCTGCCCCTCTTCTTGGTTTCCTCCAGGGACTGAGTAATGCAGTCAGGCGTCGGACCAAGCTGGGACTCGATTGCTCTCGGTGCATGTAATCAGAGTTCCCTCCCAAGGTCAACACTGCTTGATGGCCCGGAGTAGTACCACACAGTCCTGCTCAGAATCACAGATAGCGCGGGTGCAGGGGGATCACAGTACCTGTTTTCCAGTCGCTAGGGCACTCAAGAGTATCAAGTCGGTGAAGGAAGTAAAGCAACAGGAAATAGGAGGCAGAAGAAAGGGGGGTGCCTAGTCCACCCTCCTCTGAGCTCCAACATGCATGGGCGGGTCCTCCCTTGGCCTGGGCTTCGCCCGGGCTTATCCCGTGCCATGGGAGGTGGTGTGTGCTCTTTGTAGTGCGGCGTGGGCTGTGAGTGTTTGTGGTTTGCTCTGATGGAAACACAGTAGGCTGGTACAGTGATACCGGCAGAGGCCGCACTCCGGCAAGTGTCCAGCACTGCGGGAGGTGGTGGGTGCTCATAGTAGCGCACGGGCTGTGAGTGTCTGTGGACCTTCCTCCTTCTGATGGACACACAGTAGGCTAGGGCAGTGAGTCCAACAGTGGACACACTCCGGCAAGGGTCCAGCAGGGCAGCTTAGCAAAGTAGAGAAGCAGCTCCTCAGAACAGTCAGTCACAGCAAAGTGGCAATCCTTACAGCACAGCAGTCTTTACTCTAGCGGAGTTCTTCCCAGGTCCAGTAGTGTACTTATTTGGTAGGGTCAGGGCCCTGGTACTCACACCCCAAACGTGCCTTTGATTGAGGGGGTGACTTCAAAGGAGCTCTCTGAAGTGCACAAGATTCACTTTCAACCCATCCCTGTCTGCCAGGATGTCGGCAGGGGTAATCAGCCCTTTGTGTGAGGATATGACACAGCCGATTCAGATGTAAATGTGAGACACCTCACCCCTTTTAAGCCCAGGAAGGCCATCAAAATGCAGATGAATACAGATGAGCTCTCTGTCATACCCAGCCCTTCCTGTGTTTGTGGCTGTCTAGAGGGAATGGACTACGTGTAGCTGTCACCCAGCCCAGACTTGTATTGGAGACAGGCTGCAGGCACACAGAGAAAAGTTTAGAGCAGAGAAATGTCCACTTTCTAAAAGTGGAATTTCTAAAATAGTAATGTAAAGTCCAACTTTACCACTAAAGAGGATTTATCATTACTATTCCAAAGAAATTAAACATGATTTAGCTACTCCTTTCTAATCAGGAATTACAGCTCAAAAGTGTTAAGGAATTCACAATGCTAGACTACGAGAGGAGTAGGCCTCACAGTAGTGAAAAATGAATTTAGCTGTTTGTCACTACCAGAACATGTAACACTTAAAAGTACATGTCCTACTTTTTATTTACACGCCACCCTGCCCTTAGAGCTATCTAGGGCTCTACCTTAGGGATGACTGATGTGTAATAAAAGTGGAGTTTAAGGCTTGGCAAGTGGTTTTAAATGCCAAGTCGAAGTGGCAGTAAACTGCCCACACAGGCCTTGCAATGGTAAGCCTAACACAGATTTGAAAGGCAACTTGTGTGGGTGGCACCATCAGTGCTGCAGGTCCACTAGTAGCATTTAGATTACGAGCCCTTGATTTATGATATACCACTTTACACGGGACGTACAGGTAAACTAAATATGCCAAACAGGTATATACCAATGTCACCATGTTTTAGAGTGGAAGCCCATGCACCTTATCACTGGTTAGCAGTGATAAAGTTCTCAGAGTCCTAAAGCCAACCAAAATAATTCAGCAAAAAGAGGAGGAGGGAAGCAAAAAGAATGGGGTAAGCCTGCAAAAAGGGCCATTTTCAACACATTCATTTGCTGGTCATTTACTCAGTGTACACACCTACTGATGGTGGTTATACTACATAATTAACAAAAGGCAAAGAGTGAAGAAGGTGAACAGGCTTGAAGAATTAATGAGGAGAGAAGGAAGTCTAGCATGGCAAACAGGAGAGCACTAATAATTGACAAAAAACTGTCTGTGCTGGGGAGAGAGACATATAAAGCCTTTTAAGGACTTGTATAATGTGGAGTGAGCTGTGGTGAGGTTAGTAACCGACAATCAGCTTGAAATAACCAAATTGCACAAATAGACAGCATTAAAGGTTTAAGCTGTGAAACATTACAAATAATTAAAACTGCTGAAATTGGTCAGTTAAGGTGTGGATGGTGATTTCCAAGTAGGGAACATCGTTATACCTTAATATCACAGACATTTTTTTATCGAGGACAAAAATGTCAACAGGTAAGTATGTAAAGATTTTCTATGCCTATGTATATATATATATATATATATATATATATATATATATATTCACTGAAAAAACCATAGGTTTCAGGGACGTTATAGTTACAAATTAGCATTTAAAAAACCTTTGAAATTCACTGAAAAAACCATAGGTTTTAGGGACAGTTATAGTTAGTTGGACATTGCACTCATACAAAACCCGTGAAATTCCCCGTTATAGTTAGTCCAGCTAACTATAACTCGCGCCCGCAATGCACTGCTGATGACGTCACATATTACATCACTCATGACATGGTCAGTGACATCACTGATGACATCACTGATGACATCTCAAATGACATCACTGATGACATCACTGATGACATCATCCAGTGACTGTGTGTTTCTGTAAAGTTTAAATATTTTTAATATATATAGGAAAAGACGTATTGAAGAATGAGTGGGTGTGTAAGTGTCTGTATGGATGATTTAGTAGGTGCATGACTGACTGTATAAGTGAGTGATTTAACGTATCTTACTGAATGCATGGGTTAGTGACTAAACTGGGTGAATGTCTGTATCCGTCTGTCTGTTGCTGTGTAAGTGGCTGCATGTGTTTGTGAATAGCTACATGAGTGTCTATATGAGTTATTGAATGCTTGTGTGAGTATCTGTATGGGTGCCTGAGTGTTTGTGTGGGAGGGGTGTGTGCGACTCTGTGCATAGATGTGTGAGTGGGTGATTCACTGGGTGGATGGTTTCAAGAGTGCATCTGTGATAGACTGTATGGGTGGGTAAGTGTGTGTAAGAGTGTGTTAGTGAGTGAATGTATGTCCCAGTGGTACATGTGTGAGTAACTACATATGTGAAAGGCAGTATATATGTGTGTTGGAGTATATAAATAGCTATAAGCGAGAGTGAGTGATTGTGATAGTGGCTGTATGGATGAGTGTGTGCTTGTATCAGTGATTGTATAAGAGCGTAAGAATGTGCTAGTATTTGTATGAGTAAGTGAGCTGGTGTGTGTATAACTGTATAGGTGAGTAAATGGTAGTGTGTTTAATTATTTGCATGACTGACTAGGTGTGTGAGTACCTCTATTGATGAGTGGCGGTGTTTGAGTGTCTATATAGGAGTATGAGTGCATATGATAGTCCTGTACTGAGTGACCATAAGTATGAGTGACTGTACGGGTGAGTGAGTGGATGTGTGTGTGTAGACCTAAGAATCAGTGAGTGGGTATGTAGTTATTGGTGTTGGAGTGTCTATGGTTTTGCGAATGGCAGTCTGTAATTTAGAGTGGGTGTATCAAAGGTTATATTAGGGTGTGAGAAGATGCATGAAATTATCACATGGATGATGTCATCAGTGATGTCATCAGTGATGTCATTTGAGATGTCATCAGTGATGTCATCAGTGATGTCACTGACCATGTCATGAGTGATGTAATATGTGACGTCATCAGCAGTGCATTGCGGGGCGCGAGTTATAGTTAGCTGGACTAACTATAACGGGGGAATTTCACGGGTTTTGTATGAGTGCAATGTCCAACTAACTATAACTGTCCCTAAAACCTATGGTTTTTTCAGTGAATTTCAAAGGTTTTTTAAATGCTAATTTGTAACTATAACGTCCCTGAAACCTATGGTTTTTTCAGTGAATTTCAAAGGTTTTTTAAATGCTAATTTGTAACTATAACATGTCTGAAACCTACGGTTTTTTCAGTGAATTTCAAAGGTTTTGTAAATGACAATTTTTAAATGTATTAATTGTAATATAAATTTTTTTCATACTGATTTACTACATTTTTAGAAACAATTTTTTTTTACATATTTTATTTTTAAATTACATTGTAATTACATTATACATTACATTACAAAAAATACTTTCTCAGAATGAATTACTTTAGTTTAAATACTTTGCACATAGGCAATAGACTTTTAAGTACAGTAGTTACAGTTGTTGCAATGGGCAACACATTTTCAAACACAATGCAACATTCAGCTCAATGTGAATTTCTAGTTAAATGCAATTAGTTACTTTATGGATTACTTTTCTAACCACAGGACTGGATCCTAGATTCAGTCCTGGGACATCTCCTGTAAACAGTTGAGTAAAAGCGTTTTGGTTACAGTCGTGATTTTTAAGGAATATTATTGTACTTTAAAAGTTGACACTTAGAAACTTTTTCTCATAGAATCACCAATGTTATCCTATGGAAGGAAATTCACTTAGAAGGTAAAAACTGTTATCGTTACTTTTTCTTACTCAGTGTTGGATCCTGGATCCAGCCCTGGTGCATCTCCTGTAAACAGTTGAAAGAATGCGTTTAAGTCATACAGGCGATTTTTTAGGAATATTTGTAGTTTGTGAAAATCGACACTTTGAAACTTTTCTGCTAAAAACCAGACAATGGATTCCTATGGAAGAAAATATAAGTTACTGGTAAGTACGGTTAAAATTACTTTTCAGGGTCAGTGCTGGGCTAAAAGATGCAGCACTGGGTTCTCTCCTGATAACAGGTGAGTAAATTGGAATTCGTACTTTGGTTGATTTTAGAGGAATATTATAAAGTTCCAAAACTCCACACACAAGAATTTCCAAGTGAAACCAGTCAATGTTAGCCTATGGAAGGAAATTCAAGTTACTGGTAAGTACGGTTAAAATTACTTTTCAGGACCAGTACTGGGCTGAAAGATGCAGCACTGAGGTCTCTCCTGATAACAGGTGAGTAAATCAGAATTCGGATTTCGGCTGATTTTAGAGGAATATTTGTATGTTTCAAAAATCAACACTTAGAAACTTTTTCAGCAAAAAGCAGGCAATGATATCCTATGGAAGGAAATTCAAGTTACTGGTAAGTACGGTTAAAATTACTTTTGAGGATCAGTACTGGGCTGAAAGATGCAGCACTGAGGTCTCTCCTGATAACAGGTGAGTAAATCGGAATTCGTATTTCGGCTGATTTTAGAGGAATATTTTAAAGTTCCAAAACTCCACACTTAGAAGAATTTCCAAGTGAAACCAGTCAATGTTAGCCTATGAAGGAAATTCAAGTTACCGGTAAGTACGGTTAAAATTACTTTTCAGGACCAGTACTGGGCTGAAAGATGCAGCACTGAGGTCTCTCCTGATAACAGCTGAGTAAATCAGAATTCGGATTTTGGCTGATTTTAGAGGAATATTTGTATGTTTCAAAAATCAACACTTAGAAACTTTTTCAGCAAAAAGCAGGCAATGATATCCTATGGAAGGAAATTCAAGTTACTGGTAAGTACGGTTAAAATTACTTTTGAGGATCAGTACTGGGCTGAAAGATGCAGCACTGAGGTCTCTCCTGATAACAGGTGAGTAAATCGGAATTCGTATTTCGGCTGATTTTAGAGGAATATTTTAAAGTTCCAAAACTCCACACTTAGAAGAATTTCCAAGTGAAACCAGTCAATGTTAGCCTATGGAAGGAAATTCAAGTTACTGGTAAGTATGGTTAAAATTACTTTTCAGGACCAGTACTGGGCTGAAAGATACAGCACTGAGGTCTCTCCTGATTACAGGTGAGTAAATCGGAATTCGTATTTCGGCTGATTTTAGAGGAATATTTTAAAGTTCCAAAACTCCACACTTAGAAGAATTTCCAAGTGAAACCAGTCAATGTTAGCCTATGGAAGGAAATTCAAGTTACTGGTAAGTACGGTTAAAATTACTTTTCAGGATTAGTACTGGGCTGAGAGATGCAGCACTGAGGTCTCTCCTGATAACAGGTGAGTAAATCAGAATTCGTATTTCGGCTGATTTTAGAGGAATATTTGCACAATGGTGAAGGGAGGGGCGGGGCCTGAGGTGACATCTGTGCAAACGCGCCCGTGGCGCGTTTTAAGTTGGGGGATTAAGTCCCCTTGAATCATGAGGGTCCCTACGGGCCAACTAGCCCACCAGGAACCTCCAGTATGCGCCAGGGGCTGCGTTGCAGAGACATGTACAGAGGCCACACCCTTTTACACCTCTCTGCAACGCAGCTCTGTAGCGCTTTCTGGACGTACCTGTTGGGCTAGTTGGCCCCAGGGACCCTCAGGATTGAAGAGGATTTAATTCCCCATCTTAAAACGCGCCACGGGGCCTGTTTGCACACATGTCACCTGAAGCCCCGCCCCTCCCTTCACCACTGTGCAAACGCGCCCGTGGCACGTTTTAAGTCGGGGATTAACTCCCTTGAATCCTGAGGGTCCCTGGGTGCAACTAGCCCACCATATACCTCCAAAAGCGCCATAGAGCTGCGTTGCAGAGAGGTGTAAAAGGGGCGTGGCCTCTGTACACCTCTCTGCAAGGCAGCCCCTGACGCATACTGGAGGTTCCTGGTGGGCTAGTTGGCCTCAGGGACCCCCAGTATTCAAGGGGATTGTTCTCCCTCTGCAAGCGCGCCAGGGGCGCGTTTGCAGAGTGGTGAAGGAAGGGGCGGGGCCTACGGGCCCGATCGTTTTTTTTCCTCTGAAGGGGGGCTGTGTGGCCCCCTTCCTTTTTCCTATTTTTAGGCCCTGGGGACCCCATCCCCCAGGGCCTTACCCCTCTTTTTAAAAATTAAAATAAAATAAAAAAACGGGAAGGGGGCCGCGTGGCCCCCCTTCCCTGGGCCTGTATTGGCCCTGGGGACCCCATCCCCTGGGGCATGGCCTCTTTTTTTTTTATTTGGAGGGGGGCTGCGTGGCCCCCTTCCTCAGGCCATTTAAGGCCCCGGGGACCCCATCCCCCGGGCCGGCCTTGCACTTTTTAAAAAAAAATTTACTTTGGGGAGGGGGGCTGCGTGGCCCCAGGGACCCCATCCCCCAGGGCCTGGCCTCTCGTTGGGGACTGTGGGGGGGTCCCCAAGCCCCCCACAGTCCCGCCGGCTCCCCGTGTCCTATGGGAGCCGGCATTGCTTTACACATGGGGAGCTGCTAAGATGCAGCTCCCCATGTGGAAAGCAATCAGCTTTGGATATTGGAAGAGAGAGCAGGTTTCCCTGCTCTCTCTCCAATATCCAAAGCAAGTTTGTAATGACAGGACAGGAGCCGCGAGGCTCCCGCCCTGTCATTGCAAACAGCAGTGTCCCGGGGTAGGCACCCGGGACACTGCAGGAGCCGGCCCTGGGGGTGGCGGTCCCCAGGGCCACCACAGGCTCCAGGAGGGGGGCCGCGCGGCCCCCTCCCTACATTTTGAAAGCCCCGGGAGGTGGTGGTCCTCGGGGCTTGGAGGTCCAAAACGGACCCCCATTTAAATTTGTCTTAGTGCCCCGGGAGGTGGTGGTCCCGGGCGTGTGGGGGCTGGAGCCCCCCACACAGGTTTTTAATTTAAAAAAAAGCCCCGGGAGGTGGTGGTCCCCGGGGCTGCGGGAGGGCTCAGAGCCCTCCCGCACCATTATACATAAAGCCCCGGGGGTGGTGGTCCCCGGGCTTGGGAGCCCTTAGAGGCCCCCACACATAAAATTAACCCCCCAGCATGCCCCCGGGACTTGGCCCACCCGGGGCCAATTAACATCGAGCGCGGAGACCGCGCTGCTTTGTTTTTCGGCAGGATTCGCGCTCCCTGAGCGCATCCTGCCGATTTAAAAAAAATAAAAAAATTTTTGCCCAGGGGGTCCTTGTGGGACCCCCTGAGCAGACCTAGGGGGTCAGAGTGTTTCTACCCTGCCCCCTTTGTGCGCTTTGCGCACTTGTTTCTGTCCCTCGGTTCTACCGAGGGACAAAATGGCTGCCAACATTTCCTGAATCGGAATGTTGACAGCCAGCTGACAGCCAATTAACATGCAGCTCGTGATCGGGAGGGTACGCGGACCCTACTCGGCCATAGATATCACTATCTTTTTACTTTTGATTTTCTCAGCAACTACTGAACGGATTTACACCATTTAACAAAAAGGGTTCTTTCTGAACCAAGAACTACCTCTTTGCCAAATTTGGTGTAATTCCGTTCAGCAGTTCAGGCTGTAGCCGTGTCTAAAGTTTCCTATGGAAAATTGCATGGGGAAAACGCGTTTGGGACCCCCTTTTTCTCGGCCCCTGCTTGACGAATCCCCCGAGACTTTCAGGGTAGGAGCGGACCGGAGCGGGCCACAAAGTTTGAAAATTTTGCGAAGATACGTCAACCGGCAAGAGAGTTATTTCAAATAGAATGTCGCGGATTTCCTATGGATAATAGGTTGTAACTATAACTATCTACTGGCGACCGCCAGTAGATAATATATATATATATATTCACTGAAAAAACCATAGGTTTCAGACACGTTATAGTTAGAAATTAGCATTTAAAAAACCTTTGAAATTCACTGAAAAAACCATAGGTTTTAGGGACAGTTATAGTTAGTTGGACATTTCACTCGTACAAAACCATAGAAATTCCCCCGTTATAGTTAGTTCAGCTAACTATAACTCGCGCCCCCGCAATGCACTGCTGATGACGTCACATATTACATCACTCATGACATGGTCAGTGACATCACTGATGACATCACTGATGACATCTCAAATGACATCACTGATGACATCACTGATGACATCATCCAGTGACTGTGTGTTTATGTAAAGTTTAAATATGTTTAATATATATAGGGAAAGGCGTATTGAAGAATGAGTGGGTGTATAAGTGTCTGAATGGATGATTTAGTACGTGAGTGACTGACTCTACAAGTGAGTGATTAAATGTATCTTACTGAATGCATGGGTTAGTGACTAAACTGTGTGAATGTCTGTATCCGTCTGTCTGTTGGTTTGTAAGCGGCTGCATGGCTTTCTGAATAGCTACATGAGTGTCTACATGGGTTATTGATTGATTGTCTGAGTATCTGTATGGGTGCCTGAGTGTTTGTGTGGGTGGGGTGTGTGTGACTCTGTGCATAGATGTGTGAGTTGGTGATTCACTGGGTGCATGGTTTCAAGAGTGCATCTGTGATGGACTGTATGGGTGGGTGATTGTGTGTATGGGTGTGTTAGTGATTGAATGTAAATCTCAGTGGTACATGTGTGAGTAACTACATATGTGAAAGGCAGTATATATGTGTGTTGGAGTATATAAATGGCTATAAGTGAGAGTGTGTGATTGTGAGAGTGGCTGTATGGATGAGTGTGTACTTGTATCAGTGATTGTATAAGAGCGTAAGAATGTGCTAGTATTTGTATGAGTAAGTGAGCTGGTGTGTGTATAACTGTATAGGTGAGTAAATGGGTGTGTGATTAAGTTTTTGCATGACTGACTAGGTGTGTGAGTACCTCTATGGATGAGTGGCGGTGTGTGAGTGTTTATATAGGTGTATGAGTGCATATGATAGTCCTGTACTGAGTGACTAAGTATGAGTGACTGTACGGGTGAGTGAGTGGATGTGTGTGTAGACCTAAGAATCAGTGAGTGGGTATGTAGTTTTTGGTGTTGGAGTGTCTATGGTTTTGAGAATGGCAGTCTGTAATTTAGAGTGGGTGTATCAAAAGTTATATTAGGGTGTGAGAAGATGCATGAAATTATCACATGGATGATGTCATCAGTGATGTCATTTGAGATGTCATCAGTGATGTCACTGACCATGTCATGAGTGATGTAATATGTGACGTCATCAGCAGTGCATTGCGGGCGCGAGTTATAGTTAGCTGAACTAACTATAACGGGGGAATTTCTATGGTTTTGTACGAGTGAAATGTCCAACTAACTATAACTGTCCCTAAAACCTATGGTTTTTTCAGTGAATTTCAAAGGTTTTTTAAATGCTAATTTCTAACTATAACGTGTCTGAAACCTATGGTTTTTTCTGTGAATTTCAAAGGTTTTTTAAATGCTAATTTCTAACTATAACGTGCCTGAAACCTATGATTTTTTAAGTGAATTTCAAAGGTTTTTTTAAATGCTAGTTTCTAACTATGCCTACAGAGGTAGGACATGTGAAGAAAGAAGAAAAAACGCACAGAAAGAAGCAAAAGATGTGCAGAAAGAACCAACAGAGGAGCAGAAAGAGGCCTTGTTGCAAAATCATCCTGTGCCCACAACTTTTTCAGACGGGTACTGGTGGTAACTGACTCTGACTAACCAGAGCCATTGCTATGCTAAAAGACACTTAGAATACAGTGAAAACACCTACATACACTAGGGAACACTATGCGTTGGGGTACCCCTGTGATTAGCATGACCTCCTCTGCAAGTCCCTAGTACATAATAGGGCAGGGGATTAAAACTACCTCTTAAAACGCGCTACAGGGCGCGTTTGCACAGTGGTGAAGGGAGGGGGCCTGAGGTGACATGTGTGCAAACGCAACCCGTGGCGCGTTTTAAGTTGCGGGATTAAGTCCCCTTGAATTCTGAGAGTCCCTGGGGCCCAACTAGCCCCCAGGTACCTACAGTTAGGACCACAGAGCTGAGTTGCAGAGAGGCGTGTCCGAGGCCATGCACCTTTTTCACCTCTCTGCAACGCAACTCTGTTGTGCTTACTGAAGGTACCTGGTGGGCTAGTTGGCCCCCAGGGTCCCTCAGGATTCAAAGGGAATTAATTCCCAACTTAAAACGCACCACAGGGCGTTTTGCGCACATGTCACCTGAGGCCCCGCCCCCTCCCTTCACCACTGTGCAAACGCGCCCCGTGGTGCGTTTTAAGTTGGGGGATTAGGTCACCTTGAATCCTGAGGGTCCCTGGGGCCCAACTAGCCCACTAGGTACTTCCAGTAAGCACCACAGGCCTGCGTTGCAACGCCTGTAACAAATTGTGCAGTTGTGTTTAGGTAGTGAAGAGGGTCGTACTGGGGGTAGTGTTTTAGGGTTTAGGTTAGTGCAGTGGTGTTTGTGTAGTGTAGGGGTCATGCTGGGGGTAGTGTTTTAGGGTTTAGGGTAGTGCAGTGGTGTTTGGGTAGTGTAGGGGTCGTGCTGGGGGTAGTGTTTTAGGGTTTAGGGTAGTGCAGTGGTGTTTGGGTAGTGTAGGGGTCGTGCTGGGGGTAGTGTTTTAGGGTTTAGGGTAGTGCAGTGGTGTTTGGGTAGTGTAGGGGTCGTGCTGGGGGTAGTGATTTAGGGTAGTGCAGTGGTGTTTGGGTAGTGTAGGGGTACTGCTGGGGTAGTGTTTTAGGGTTTAGGGTAGTGCAGTGGTGTTTGGGTAGTGTAGGGGGAATGTATGACAGAATATCGACGGACAGAAAATCGACCTGCAAATATATCGACACAGAAATATAGAAGTCAAAAATATCGAAGTTCAATCTACATAAAGGTAAGTACAAAAATATCGAGAAAAAAATATAGTTGTCAAAACTATCGAAGATAAAAATATCGTTTTTTTAAATGTTTTAATAATAATGTAAAATTAAGTAAATAATACATATAATTAAAATAAATATAGTTAAAAATATTAAAAGATATTTAAAAATAATAACTAATACATTAAATGTTAAAATAAATTAAACATATACATATAAATTAATATATACTTACTCCACATACTGCAACAGTAGAGATAGTGTTGGATAGCGTAGGGGTAAAAATTACTATTCCCACTCCAGTGAGTGCAACAGTAGGGAAAGTATTGGATAGCGTAGGGGTAAAAATTACTATTCCCACTCCAAAGAGTGCAACAGTAGGGAAAGCGCTGGATAGCGTAGGGGTAAAAATTACTATTCCCACTCCAGAGAGTGCAACAGTACGGAAAGCGCTGGATAGCGTAGGGGTAAAAATTACTATTCCCACTCCAGAGAGTGCAACAGTAGGGAAAGCGTTGGATAGCGTAGGGGTAAAAATTACTATTCCCACTCCAGAGAGTGCAATAGTAGGGAAAGCGCTGGATAGCGTAGGGGTAAAAATTACTATTTCCACTCCAGAGAGTGCAACAGTAGGGGAAGCGCTGGATAGCGTAGGGGTAAAAATTACTATTCCCACTCCAATGAGTACAACAGTAGGGAACGGGTTGGATAGCGTAGGGGTAAAAATTACTATTCCCACTACAGAGAGTGCAACAGTAGGGAAAGCGCTGGATAGCGTAGGGGTAAAAATTACTATTCCCACTCCAGAGAGTGCAACAGTAGGGAAAGCGTTGGATAGCGTAGGGGTAAAAATTACTATTCCCACTCCAGAGAGTGCAATAGCAGGGAAAGCGCTGGATAGCGTAGGGGTAAAAATGATTATTCCCACTCCAGTAATTGCAACAGTAGGGAAAGCGCTGGATAGCGTAGGGGTAAAAATTACTATTCCCACTCCAGAGAGTGCAACAGTAGGGAAAGTGTTGGATAGCGTAGGGGTAAAATTACTATTCCCACTCCAGTGAGTGCAACAGTAGGGAAAGCGTTGGACAACGTAGATGTTAAAAATAACATACTTATAAATATTGCAATTAAATAATGATTGATTAATAAATTTAGAAAAAAAAAAAACTACAAATATATCAAAAATAACAATTACTTTAATAATATTAATTACTTCCCACCCTATTCCCCAATAAACACACAACACACTCCACATAAAATTTCACACAATTAAATTAATTTTCAATTAATCAATTAATAAAAATTAATTTGCAATTAATAATTAAATAAAAAAATGTCAATAACAATAAATAATATGTAATAAAAATTAATAACCAATTAATAATTAATTAACAAACTAATTAATTAGCAATACCAATAAATAATATTTAATAAAAAGTAAGAAGCAATTAATAATTAATTAACAAAAAAATAATTATTAATACCAATAAATGATATTGAATAAAAACTAATAACTAATTAATACTTGATTAACAAAAAATAGCAATGCCAATAAATAATATTTAATAAAAACGAATAACCAATTAAAAATTAATCACCCAAAAATTAATTAATACCAATAAATGATATTTAATAAAAATTAATAACTACTTAATAATTAATTACCCAAAAATATCAATACCAATAAATAATATTTAATAACAATTAATAACCAATACAAAATTAATTAACAAACAAATTAATTATCAATACTTAATTTTTCTTAATTAATTAATTACAAATAATTTACTTCCCACCCTATTCCCCTATAAACCCACAACCCGCTACAGAAATAAAACACAAAATTTAATTAAAATAAATTAATAATTCCTAAAAATTATTATTTAATTTACTATAATTAAATTACTTCCCACCCTATTCCCCTATAAACCCACAACCCGCTACGGTACTAAAACGCAAAATTTACTTTAAAAAAAATTAATAATTTCTAAAAAATGTATACATATTTTTAAAAAAACAGTACAATACTTAACAAGAAATATAGAAAACATACATATTAAATACATACTAAAATACATAACACTCATATAAATATCGATATTATTAACATCGATAATTTAACTATCGATATTACTAACATCGATATTTGCAACATCGATATTTCTTACCTTAACTTCGAAATTCTGGTTGTAGATATTCTTGACTTCGATATTTTGTCCCTACGATATTTAAAACTCGATATAACTGTGCTTCGATATTTAAAAATCGATATTTTGACTGTCCACCGTGTAGGGGTACTGCTGGGGGTAGTTTTTTAGGGTTTAGGGTAGTGCAGTGGTGTTTGGGTAGTGTAGTGGTTCATGCTGGGGGTAGTTTTTTAGGGTTTAGGGTAGTGCAGTGGTGTTTGTGTAGTGTAGGGGGTAGTGTTTTAGGGTTTAGGGTAGTGCAGTGGTGTTTGTGTAGTGTAGGAGGTCGTGTTTTAGGGTTTAGGGTAGTGCAGTGGTCTTTGGGTAGTGTAGGGAGTCGTGCGGGGGTAGTGTTTTAGGGTTTAGGGTAGTGTAGGGTGTCATGCGGGGATAGTGTTTTAGGGATTAGGGTAGTGCATTGGTATTTGGGTAGTGGAGGGGGTCATGCGGGGGTAGTGTTTTAGGGTTTAGGGCAGTGCAGTGGTGTTTGGGTAGTGTAGGGGGTCGTGCTGGGGGAGTGTTTTAGGGTTTAGGGCAGTGCAGTGGTGTTCGGGTAGTGTAGGGGGTCATGCTGGGGGGAGTGTTTTAGGGTTTAGGGCATTGCAGTGGTGTTCGGGTAGTGTAGGGGGTCGTGCTGGGGGGAGTGTTTGAGGGTTTAGGGCAGTGGAGTCGTGTTCGGGTAGTGTAGGGGGTAGTATTTTAGGGTTTAGGGTAGTGCAGTGGTGTTCGGGTAGTGTAGGGGGTCGTGCTGGGGGTAGTGTTCTAGGGTTTAGGGCAGTGCAGTGGTGTTTGGGAGGTGTAGGGGGTGATGCTGGGGGTGGTGTTTTAGGGTTTAGGGCAGTGCAGTGGTGTTTGGGCAGTGTAGGGGGTCATGCTGGGGGTGGTGTTTCAGGGTTAAGGGCAGTGCAGTGGTGTTCGGGCAGTGTAGGGGGTGGTGTTTCAGGGTTTAGGGCAGTGGTGTTCGGGCAGTGTAGGGGGTCTTGCTGGGGGTGATGTTTCATGGTTTAGGGCAGTGCAGTGGTGTTCAGGCAGTGTAGGGGGTCGTGCAGGGGGTGGTGTTTCAGGGTTTAGGGCAGTGGTGTTCGGGCAGTGTAGGGGGTCGTGCTGGGGGTGGTGTTTCAGGGTTTGGGGCAGTGCAGTGGTGTTCGAGCAGTAAAGGGGGTCGTGCTGGGGGTGGTGTTTCAGGGTTTAGGGCAGTGCAGTGGTGTTCGGGCAGTGTAGGGGCGGTGCAGGGGGTGGTGTTTCAGGGTTTAGGGCAGTGCAGTGGTGTTCGGGCAGTGTAGGGGGTCATGCAGGGGGTGGTGTTTCAGGGTTTAGGGCAGTGCAGTGGTGTTCGGGCAGTGTAGGGGGTCGTGCTGGGGCTGGTGTTTCAGGGTTTAGGGCAGTACAGTGGTGTTCGGGCAGTGTAGGGGGTCGTGCTGGGCTGGTGTTTCAGGGTTTAGGGCAGTGCAGTGGTGTTCGGGCAGTGTAGGGGGTTGTGCTGGGGCTGGTGTTTCAGGGTTTAGGGCAGTGCAGTGGTGTTCGGGCAGTGTAGGTGGTCGTGTGGGGCTGGTGTTTCAGGGTTTAGGGTAGTGCAGTGGTGTTCGGGCAGTGTAGGGGGACATGCTGGGGCTGGTGTTTCAGGGTTTAGGGCAGTGCAGTGGTGTTCGGGCAGTGTAGGGGGTCTTGCTGGGGCTGGTGTTTCAGAGTCTAGGGCAGTGCAGTGGTGTTCGGGCAGTGTAGGGGGTCTTGCTGGGGCTGGTGTTTCAGGGTTTAGGGCAGTGCAGTGGTGTTCGGGCAGTGTAGGGGGTCGTGCTGGGGGTGGTGTTTCAGTGTTTAGGGCAGTGCAGTGGTGTTCGGGCAGTGTAGGGGGTCGTGCTGGGGCTAGTGTTTCAGGATTTAGGGCAGAGCAATGATGTTCAGGCAGTGTAGGGGTTTTGCTGGAGGTGGTGTTTCAGGGTTTAGGGCAGTGCAGTGGTGTTCGTGCAGTGTAGGGGGTGGTGTTTCAGGGTTTAGGGCAGTGGTGTTCAGGCAGTGTAGGGGTCTTGCTGGGGTTGATGTTTCAGGGTTTAGGGCAGTGCAGTGGTGTTCGGGCAGTGTAGGGGGTCGTGCTGGGGGTGGTGTTTCAGGGTTTAGGGCAGTGCAGTGGTGTTCCGGCAGTGTAGGAGGTCGTGCAGGGGGTGGTGTTCCAGGGTTTAGGGCAGTGTAGTGGTGTTCCGGCAGTGTAGGGGGTCGTGCTGGGGGTGGTGTTTCAGGGTTTAGGGCAGTGCAGTGGTGTTCGGACAGTGTAGGGTGTCGTGCTGAGGGGTGGTGTTTCAGGGTTTAGGGCAGTGCAGTGGTGTTCGGGCAATGTAGGGGGTCGTGCAGGGGGTGGTGTTTCAGGGTTTAGGGCAGTGCAGTGGTGTTTGGGCAGTGTAGGGGGTCGTGCAGGGGGTGGTGTTTCAGGGATTAGGGCAGTGCAGTGGTGTTCGGCCAGTGTAGGTGGTCTTGCTGGGGGTGGTGTTTCAGGCTTTAGTGCAGTGGTATTCGGGCAGTGTAGGGGGTCTTGCTGGGGGTGGTGTTTCAGGGTTTAGGGCAGTGCAGTGGTGTTCGGGCAGTGGGGTGCAGCAGCTGATAGGCAGCATATGTAAAAATAAATGGG